>CAUYQV010106117.1:0-14699 GCA_963574575.1 Galagoides demidoff | reverse complement strand
AGGGTGGAGTCTGACTCTGAAGGAGGGAGAGGGTTTTCATATTAGGGCTGGCAGGTGTAGGGAAGGAGCAGGCGCAGAGGAGAGGAGGGGCCAGATTCACTTTCCCCCATTCTCTTCCATTTCCTTTGGGTTCTTCTGTTAGAATTCTTGCCACCAGGGCAGGTGGGTCCCTGGAGCAGTGGACATCCTGCAGAAAAAGCCTCCATGCACTTGAACACTGTCTGTAGGGAATCCCCACATCCTGTTCATCATCATGGCCGCCTTACCCCTCTGGTGGCTTTTGCTGTCCCTCCATCAGGGGAGGCCAGATCGGTGGGGGCAGGTTGAGAGAGTCCATCAGATGAAATCGTTCTCTAAGCCACATTATGGCTGAGCAACTGCTTTATAATGATAATGCTGTAAATGCAAAAACAAATGTTATTACATTCTAGAATTGAGATTTATGGTGCTGATTTCAAGGACACGGAGAGGCTATAGCTCCTCCTTCTATGTTTTTCCAAGTATAAACCGTGCAGCTGAATGGCTGGAGCCCCAGGGTCATCATGAGAGAAGGCAGGCTGCAACCCCGTCTAGCACTAATGCCAGGGGGTGGGGGGGTCAGGGGAACCCACCTAGTGTCCCCCCTTGGAATACCTTACATTGGTATGGTGCGTCTACCCAAACCAAGGAACTGACATTGGTTAGTTACTGTTAGCTCAAGTCCAGGCTTTATTTGGAGCCTGTCCCTTCCCCCAATGTCCTCTTTCTCTTCCAGGGACTAGTCCTGGTCTCCCTAGCCGCTGCTGGTCTATGACAGTGTCTCAGAAGATACTTCTATCGAGTCCTTCCTATATCCTTATTTCCCCAGTTTTCCACACTGCCTGTATCTCACCTGTGACTGGGGCCTCCATGACACTTTCTCCAAACATCTCAGCACAGTCACCCATGATGAGTGCTGGACTTGGAGCCCCCTAGGCCCATCACCCCATTTTAACTTTTCTACTTGTTCGTTGCAGATGTTAGAGCAAATCACTTCCCCCCACTCCCTTCGGGTCCATTTTGGCTTGGATTCAGGAAATAGAGAACTAGGGTGGCATAAGCAGTGAGGACAGCATGGTACCTTACATGCTAAGAAGTCCCGAGGTTGAAGTGGCCAAGGCTGGCTCAGTCAGTGGCTCAGTGACGTCACTGGGGATCCACTCAGGTTCCCTCTGTCTCAACACTCTTCTCCCTTGAGCTTGTCTCAGCTGCCCTCAGGGTCACATGGTGACCCACTTAGATTTTCTTCCTTCATACTTGGGAACCTGAGTCCCTTGGGCTCAGACTGCTTGAGTGGGCTCCAGGCTATTTCCCTGTGGCCCACGTCTGGGCCGGCTTTGTCTACAGGCTGGGAGATGTACCTCCTTGCTCCTGCTCATGGCCTCTGGCTGATAGCTGCAGCCAGTCACTCCTGGATTCTTTCAGGAAGGTGTCCCCTGGTGGGCCACAGTGTACAAACCATCCAGCCCCAGGGAGGTCCCTGCTGGCCTCCTGGAAGACCATCTCTCTGGGCTTTACCACTGTTCCATCACCTTGGGCAATATCCACATCCTCCCCAAGCTGCTTTAGCATTTATTAGCTTGGAGGTAAGTGGTGATCCATGCATGACAAACAGATATCTGGTCACCCTCTTCCATGCATCCTGGAGAGGGTGTTACCCTGGACCTCAGAAGCTTTAGATGGGAAGTGGGCCTGTTTCCAGCTCACACACATGGCTCCTGACCTTGAGTTTGAGGTTTGGTGGGACAAGTAAGGTCAAGTAAGGAAAACCAGTGAGGTCAACTCTGGCCTTTGGCTTTGGAGGGACCTTCCTGCCAACAGCCCTGTATTAGTCAAGAACTCACCTTGAATGCGGAATATCTTGGGGCCTGAAATGAAAAGTGAGCTCAAAAGAGTCCTGTCTTAGCATCTGTCACTCTGTTACTATCCTTTGCTGCTATTACTAGTATTGAAAGGGATGGATGTGGACCAGATCCCAGTTTCCTGACTTCCAGAGAGTCTCCCTTGCCCACCCCTCACTACCTCCCAGAGGCTGGGGTCACAGTTGGCCGTACCAGGGCACAGGCCCATCTTCTGGAATCAGTGCCGTGTCTGCCACAGCAGGCATGCCTTTCTCAGGGAACACACACACACACCCAGATGCTCACACGCAGGGAAAGCAATTAGAGGAACCAGTGCAGTGACACAGAGACAGTCTGTCAACTGCGCCGAGTTGACAAATTTTGCATTGTAAAAACAAAAACAGGAGCTTAACCTCCTCCCTCCTCCAGCTCAGAGTGTAACTGAAACAGCGGAGAGGAGAGTGGAGCTGAGGTCTGGCTGGGAAAGAGGGGGGCTCTGTTGATAGAGGCAGCCCCATCAGGAGGGCTGGGCAGGGCTGGGGGAGGGCTCTGCAAAGAGCTTGAGCTGAGCAGAAGAAGCCTGAGGTTTACTGAGTACCTGCGGCCGCACTGTGTGTGTAGGATCCCACTGTAACCTACCTGCATAGGAGAACTGGCGTTTACAGGTGAGGAAGCAGGCTCCCCGTGTGCAGGCCCACTCTGTTGTGGCCCTCTGCCAAGCAGTGGTGCGGAGAGGATTCAGACCTAGTTCTGCCTGACCCCAAAGCCTCCCTCCTTTGGGTCATGGATCTCTGCATTCCACACTGTGACAACCTGTTCACATGTCTTCTTTGTAGGTGCCTTCCCTCTGTGAATTCTTTGACCTTGACCTTGCCTTGTGCCTGGAAGAGCTTGTGTTGAACAAATGTTCTACAACTTGATCTGTGGTCAGTGCCAGGAACTATTCTAGATGGCGAAGATTCAGCGGTGAACAAAACAAAATTCCTGGGGTGGACTTTCCTTGCTAGTGGGGGCATGGGGGAACAGAAAGCTGCAGAGAAGGACTCTCTGTGTGCTGGGCACTGTTCTAAGTCTTTCCATCTTTTGCCTCTGATTCCTGTAATCTTTAGGCACATGTATGGGGTAGGTACAACTATTTTCTTCATACTAGGGGTGAGGGTATTGACGTGTAGGGAGGTGAGTAGCCCATGCCCACCCAGCCAGTAGGAAATAGCTGGGGTAGGAACCTAGGCCGTCTGGTCCTAGAATCCCTGCCCATGGCCTCAATGCCACACCCCACCTCCTTGCACTGAAGCAGGTGGGTACCCAGGAGGATGGAGCTGCTATTGTGAACTTGGAGGGCAGTCACCCCTCCTGTCAGGGGTGATGTTGGCCAGGTCCCTCCCTTCCCTGGGAAGTGATGTAGGAGATTCACTCATCAAGTGCTAGAGTGCTGGGACACGGCAGTGGCTCATCACCCCAGGGGCCCAGCATCTAGACCTTTTCTATCCAGAGACATGAACACAAAGCTCTGAGGATTTTAATAAATAGATCTTTCAAAAACATTTGTGTTTTAAATGCACGTTATTCTTGCAAACAGCTCTTTTTCTCTACTTTTACATTTAATGAACACTACTTGCAATTACTTTGGGCCTGTTTTTACAGGAGAATTTTGGTATTGAAAGGAAACTCCTGGGGCTGGAAGCCTGGAAGCACTGGGCTTTGTGCCTGCTCTGCTGAAGCTGTGCATGCCCTGTAAAGGTGCTGGCCTCTCTGGGCTCAACTTCTCAGCAGAGGAGAGGATTATGTCACCTCCTCAGCTCACTCCTTTTAGTATCTGGCTCATCGGAGAAGTCTGGCATCTTGGCTGATGTTGTGATGTGTGAGAATGAGCAATGTCACAGTATGGTCATCTTAATGGAGCCCGCCTTTACTCAAAACACAGAGCTCTAAGCCAGTCCTACATTAAAGGCCCTTTCTCATATCTGGTTACTATTCTAACCACTAACCACGACAGCTGTCACTCCATCAGAAGAAGACTAGGCTGCATTTGAGGAGGGAGGAGGAAAAAGTGTGTCCTGTGTTTGTCTTTAGGCATCGTGCCTTGTGGGTGGGGGTCCTCCTGGGGCCTCTGTGATGCTGCTCGGGGCTTTGCCAGCTGGTCAGCTTGAGGGCGCAGGCTTCAGATCACCCAGGTCTTGGGTCTAACCTTCACTCTCTCATCTGCTAGCTCTGTGGCCTTGGGGAAGTTCCTAAATCCTTCTGAGACTTGGTTTTCCCATCTACAAAGTGGGTGCTGTAATGGCAGAGTTGCCTATGGTCAACCTGAGATTGGTGTTGGGGAGAACTGTGGCTTGAGACTGACTTTTGGGAGCCATTGGTGCTATAGAGGAGGGAGTTCAAGATTAGAGAGTAGAAGAGATTCCCGTGTGTGTAGCAGGCAGTCCATGTAGGCAGTTCTGGGGCGTGATCATAAACAGGTGCGGGAGATAGGAGCCATGGAGGGTGCAGGAAGGAGCAGCCGGTAATTAGAAGCAGTGGCACAGTGATGTCCCATTACAGAATAAGTCCTGCTTATATCCTGTCATCTTCATTAGATTTAATTTCCTGAAAGCAAGCATTGTCTTAGTCATCTCTGTATTCTCCAAATCTGACACAGTGTTTGAAACATAGTAGATGCCCCCTCAATTTTAGTATTTTCTCCATATTCTTTGAACTACTTCTTATATGCTTGGCTGCTGTGGAGTTTTGTTCCCTTTCTCCACCCTGTGGGCCTCAAATGGCCCGTAATGCCCTGTTTCAGATTGTGACTGTGCCTCTCCTTAGGGCAGCATGGCAGGCATCACCGGTCCTATTATGCTGGCTCCCATGGCAGACATTGCTAATCGATCACAGTACTCTTTTCTCAGAGTCTGGGTCTGGATCTCAAATCCTTCTCAACTCCATATTCCATTATCAGCCAGTATCAATCAATAAAAATGGGGATTCAAGGTGCCCCTACTGGCCATCCTTGCTCCAGTGAAGTTGTTCCAGATAAGCCAAGAGTCTGTCTGGTTCTTCCTGGCTTCTGAGCGTCCTCTGAGCTGGGCCTTATGAGCCCATCTCAGTATGGCTCCAGCCCTGTGAGGTCTGCACTTTCGCCTGTAGTTTTCTGGCCTAGTTTGGTTCACACCATGGTGGCTCTTAAAAATATTTTCCTGGCAGCAAATGGGTGTCTTCCTGCTGGGAGGAAAAGAGAAGAAGAATTAGCCGCTTCCCATCCGAGAACTTCCAGTGGAATTGATTTATCCCAGCAGAAAGAGCCTGGCATTTTCCTTCCAAATTAATATGCAAATGAGCATAAGCAACACCTCCCACGGGCAGGTTCAGAACACAGCAGCATAATCCCGGAACATTTATTAGCACTATTAATAGAGTTCACTGCCTCCCTCCTCCCCCTCGCTTTTATTGCCATTCTAATTACGGACCGTTTTGTTTCATTTCATTTTCCGCAGCTCTGGTGCAGGCCCAGTGTGATGGTGAGGAAGGATGCTCTGTCGGCGAGTGGGCTGCGGGGTAGGAGGCGGCTTCTCCGTGGGTGCCTCCGCACCAAGCTGCTCTTGTCCCCTGGTGCTGATGCTCTGCAGAGGCCACTCTCTTCCCTTCTCTGATACCTTGGGAATTGGGAGAGGAGGCCTACAGAGGCTGGGAAGCCGCCCTTGGTGCTCTGTTACAGCTGAGCAGTCCTTGAAGGAGTGTTGGGGTTCCTCTAGGAAAGTGGCATTCAGTGGATATGGTCCGTCCCCTTTGCCCTCCCCCGCATCCTTGGGGGTCCTGCAGGAGGTAGTGTCCCTGGCCCCCACCCATCTATTCATGCATTTCATTCCCACAACAAGCCAGTGAGGCCAGGGTAGAATCCATGTTTACTAAGGAGGCACAGAGAAGTTAAGTAACTTGACGTGGGTTGCCAGAGTCTAGCTCCAGGCCTTGTGTTTCCAACCCATGTTGTTCCCACCTGGGGCCTCACCACCTCTCTCCTTCTCCAGGGCGGAGCAGCTAGGGCAGCAATTGTCAACTGGTGTCCTGTGACACACTAGTGTGTGGGGGAGAGGATCTTAGGTGTGCCATGAAATTTTAAAGATCACTAATTAAATTATTTTTGAAAGAAGTTCAAAGCACAGTAAGTGTATTCTTTACTCTTTTTTTTTTTTGATCAACGTAATTTAAGTGTGCTGTAGAAGTTTAACTATAGGTTCAAGTGCGCTGTGAGATAAAAAAAGGTTGAAAGACACTGAGCTAGATGCCCTCCCCCCAGCACCCCGGGAGGCTCCCCTTCCCTGCTCAGAAACAGAAGGCTTTCGGTGTCATCAGGATCCACCTCCTTAGGGGACACGGTGGTTATAAATTACAAATCAATAATGTTGCCATTGTGGCAGGAAAGGTTGTGGCTTTGCACCGACTAGGTTATCGAGTCTGGGTTCCCTCCCTGAATGTGTGTGGTAGAAAGCCCAGGATCATGAATTTTAAGGTCCAGCTGAGGCTAAATGTTTTACTCTTTTTATTAATTTAATTTCCAGAAAAAAATCTCTGCGAGGGCTATATTTTTGGCCCTAGGAAATTGAGTCATTAAGCAGTGAAATAACGTGGCTTGAAGTCACACAACAAGTACCTGGATGTGGCCTGTGGTTTTTAACCAAACAAGATTTGCCTTGGTTTCCCCACTGTGACCAAGCTTTTGGAAGTGGATAAAATGGTTTAGGGGTTCCAGGCATTGACAGGGGCCTATGACCTTTTGCTCAGCTCTGATGGAAAAGCTCTTGGGGGGATGTCTGTGTACTCTGCCCACAAAGGACAGAACAGCTCCATGTTTAGAAACTCCCTACCCTACTTTTAAAGTCATAGAGAGCGTATCAGGAAAAAAAATGATTTCTTCTCCCCAACCAGCCATCCGTGCAGTCATCACTCAGGGCTATGGCTTCAGAGATGTTAACCATAAATACCTTCTGCAATAGGGGTGTCCAACCTATATATATTTTTTCTTCTGCCGCACATTGGAAGAATAAGAGTTGTCTTGGACCACAGATTAAATACACAACCATTAACAAAGTCTGATTAGCAAAGCAAGGTCTGTGCATACTTTTTGTGTTATGTGACACCACAGATAAGCAAAAATGTCCTCACAAAATCAGCATGTGAACTGTTGGCCACAGGTTGGACACCCTTGTCCTGTATCCCAGGTCTGAGACAGGAGTCGGCCTGTCTTCATGTTTCCCAAAGCACAATGCAGATTCAGGCACTGGGGAAAATGTGCATTTGGCCAGCTCCTTAGAGGATGCTAAGTTTTGCTGTTGGGGCTCATGAGGTCTCAGATATAAATGTGTCTTGTAAAACCTATGGCTCTATCCAAATTGGGGCCACACTTACCTGGGGGTGCTTACTGTGTGCACGTGTGGGGGCAGACAGGCAAAGATTGATCAGCATGGGGGAGACACTGCTGGAGAGGCTAGGCTGGGCTCTACCAGAATTTTATTTACACTCTTGGCCAAGTCACTCTCCTCTTTGGGGCTAAGTTTTTGCAACACAAAGGATAAAGCGGTGGTTATTAATAAGAGAGCCACATTAGGATTCTCACAATTTCCTAAATTGCTATAAGGCTCACATGTGCATCCTGACCCCAAGTCCTGAGTCCCCGCTTCATCCCAGCTTTCCTCCTAGCTCATATTGCCCACCCTTCCGTCTCTGTTCAGAGTGGGCTTCCCTGGGGGCAATTGTGGAAGGAGCTGGCAGGGCTCTGCCACAGTGGCCTTCCCTGGGCCTCGCTGGCCTGGGGAAGGAAAGGACGCTGGAAAGACAGGAGAACATTTATTTGTCTTGCCTCTAGAGTCAAAAGCCACTCCCCCCTTTAACAAGGTGGCTGATGTGGCTGTTGGGGCAGAGGCATGGGGCTGAGACCCGGATACTGAACCCCTCCAGGCACTGCCCTCTTTGGGGCCAGCCATTTTTGATGAGGTCCCAAGGCTGCTGGGTTGGGATTCAGTCATCTGTGGGGTGTAATTAGAAACATGGGCCCGTGGGTGCCGTGGGTAGTCCTGGGGTAGCTGGGGAGAAGGGTTGGTGGTCCCTTGCTTTAGTATCATCGGCTAGGGTGCCTCTTATTGTACAGAGTCTGGGGAAGGCCATACTGTGTGATGATAAAGAGAATCTTCCAGGGCGTTGAGCAGGGGAGGCCAGAGAGCTGGTGGGACCTTCGAGGGGCCTTGGCTTTCCTTGAGAGACTCAGCCTGGCTGATTGCTCAGCCCGAGTAAGAACACCCATAGGTTGGGGGATTTCCAAGAGGCTAGTGTCCCCTGTTTTAGTGGGCACTGTTGTGAAATGTTTCTAGAATAATTCAGATTGCCACCAGCTGGAGATTCCACTGGGCAATCCCTGGCTCACAGGTGAGCTTCATCCACGGTAGCCAGAGTCTCTCAGGCGCCAGCTGTGCACCATCATTGTGCTAGGTGCTCAACACCTGGATGTCCCATGAACTCTACCACAATCCCGTGAGTCAGGTGCTGTTGCTTCTGACCTTACAGATAAGAAAAGGGATACCCAGAGAGGTAGAGGACATGTCCAAGGTCATGTTTCTGCTCAGCGAGGAGAATGGTCTGCATTTCTTGCCCCTCTGCAGGCAGAAGGGCAGCTTGAGAGGTAGTGTGGCGGCGTCTTTGTGGGCAGGTGAGGCCAAGGGAGGAGATCACAAGGGTGGGGCTCTGCCTGGTGGCTTGAGGTTGGCAGGAAGGACAGTGAGTACACATGGGGCTTGTTTAGGGATGAAAGTCAGCTGCACAGAGTGACCATTACACAGTCACAGGTTAATTTAGTTGCCTCTACTTAACTGGAGCCAGTATAATGGTAGGATTGAATGCACAGGCTTGACCTTGAGTTGGGTTCCGATCCTGCCATTTGGAGGCTGATGACCTCAGGTAAGCGATTTCACTTCCCCTAGTGCCTCAGTTTCCTCGTCTGTAAGACAGGGCTGGCTATGAATGGAATCAACATTATAGGGCAGCTGTCGGAGTGAAATCAACACCCGAGTGCTTAGCCCAGTGCTGGGCAGTCCCTTGGCTTGGTCTGTACTGTGCTCAGTGCTGAAGAGTTTAATGTCCCTCTGGGTTGTGGCTCTGTCCCTTTGGCTCAGTGTTCTTTCTAGGAAGCCACAAACCTCCAGGTCATGGTGAGGAGAAGGAGGGGAGGAAAGATGCCCAGGTGGGAAAGGCAGGGGCGGGTAAAGCCAGCTCTCAGGATGCAGTGTTGGGAGCCACGGCTAGGCTGTCAGGGGCTCAGCATGGGGGACACCAGTGGGTGGTCTGTGGCCTGGTGGCCCTAGCTTTCAAGTCTCTTGACTATTTGCTTAGTTTCTCCTGAAGGCTGATGTACTGTGGCTGCTTCAGGCAGGAGAAAATGGGATTTTCTCTTTTCTTCAGGTTATTTCCCTTCTAGGTCTAAGGAGGTCATTAATGGCCTTAGCCCTGCCACCTGTGGGCAGCACTTTTCCTTGCTGGACCTCCAGTCCAAGGTGTAAAAAGGGGGGAAGGTTGGAATAGAACTGGCTGTTTTCATGCTGCCCACCATAGAACCCCTTCCGACCCCTGCAGGGGTGAGGAGGGGAAGGTGATAAGGAGAAGGCCTTCTCCCAACTCCTCTTTATATGGCTCCAAATTAAAACATGGTGGTTAGTCTTGGTGTGGATGTAGCCCACTTATCATGGATGCTCACCAACTGCAGGGCCTGCCCTGATGTACTAAGGCAGACAGAGTGGGGGTGGGGACTGCCCTTGGGTAGAACCCTGCGTAAGAAAGAGCCTCCTCGAGGAGGGCAAGGTGGAGCCCAGCTCCAGCTGCATTGTTAAGTCAAGACCTCTCTGATTCTCTCCTAGCACTTGTCTTTCCACCAAGAGGACAGTAGACTTAATAAATAACACCCATGTAGCACTTACTGTGTGCCCCATCCTGTGCTGTTCATACCCGCCCATGGCACCTGTGAGGGAGGAGCACCTATCAGCCCCTTCCTGCAGATGAGCAACCCAAGGCTCCTGGTGGCCTGAGATGTCTTGCGCAGGGTATCTGAGGTCCTCACCAGGCCCTGAGGCCCAGGCTCTTTGTCCCATGCTGCTCATCACCATAGTGCTCCCCTTTCCCCCCAACTCTACCACCATTTCGAATTAGAAAGTCGTGAGCTGATCATTTAAGTATTGCAAACCATGGAAACTGACCGTGGATGCTGTACAGAGGGTGCCAAGAAATGTATACACATTGTAATAAAGGACAAAACTGTATTAAAAACTGTAATACTCAATATATACCTCTAACAAAAGATGGATACAAGTCATGACCTCGGGTACCTCTTGTAATTGCTGAAGTCCAATGTGACTTGAGTATTACAAATTTCATATAGTTTTTTCCTTCTTAAAATGTGTATACCTTTTTTTTTTTTTTTTTTGCATCCTCTGTATTTGTAGGGTTACCATAACAAAGGGTTATAGACTAGGGGACTTAAACAACAGAAATTTATATTCTCACAGATCTGGAGCCTTGAAATTCAGGACCAAGATGTCAGTGAGATTGGTTTTTTCTGAAGCCCCCATCCCTGGCTTGGAGATGACTGTTTCTTCTCCTGTGTCTTCACATGGTCTTCTCTTTCCTCTCATCTGTTTCTTAATCTTCTCCTCTTAGAAAGACATTAGTCCGACTGGATTAGGCCTCATCCTAATGACATTTTTAAAATTTAATTATATATTTAAAAGCCTTATCTCCAAATATGGTCATATTCTGAGGCACTGGGGCTTAGAACTTCAACATATAGGGCAGCACCTGTGGCTCAAGGAGTAGGGCACCGGCCCCATGTGAAACCCGGCCCTGGCCAAAAACTGCAAAAAAAAAAAAAAAAAAGGAACTTCAACGTATAAATTCTGTGGGACATAGTTCAACCCATAACAGTTGCCTCAAGTATGAATGGAATTGTTGGAAAGATATTTGGGAAGGGTATCAGGTGGCTAGACCCACAGCAGTGGTGGGACTATGGCACTAAGTGAGCTAAGGGAACAGCTTAGAGGGTTTGTAGCATCAGACCTGTGATCCCTGGTCTATCAGAGAAAGAGAGACAGACAGAGGCAACACTGAATCTGAGTCAGAGGTCTGGGACCCCAAAGATGCTGGGGCTGAGAGAGTGAGGATGGAGCCTTCAAATTTCTACAGGGGCTCAAGGATGCTACACCCTAATGTCCACCAACACTGCTCACCATGGGGTATGCCCAGAAGGGACTGGAGAGAGCTATTAGGAAGGAGATTTGGTTCTGGACCCTCTCATTTCACCCCTCCTCCTCCAAATTAAAATTGTCTCCTATATACACTCATTTGTCTTCCAAGGCAGGAAGACTTATTTACTGAGTTCCTACCATGTGCTTGGCATTGTGTTGTGTTTGGAACTTCTAACCTCATTTAGTACAGTGACTCTGTGAGGAGGTGTTGATACACATGAGGTACTTCAGTGCTATGGCTTAAACGTGTGACCTTCCCCCATTTAGGTTAAAACTTAATCACCAATGCAATAGTATTAAGAGGTGGGGCCTTAGGAGGTGATTCGGTCACAGGGCAGAGCTCTCCTGAATGGGATTCGTGCCTTTGTAAGACAGATCGGAGAGAGGCTTTAGCTCCTTCCATCTCGTGAGGGTGCAGCAGGAAGGCGACATGTTTGAGGCAGAAAACTAGCTCTCACCAGACAGCCCGTTTCTGTAAGATCTACCTGCTGAAGGCTTGATCTGGGACTTCCTCATCTCCAGAACTGTGATCAATAAACTTCTATGGTTTATGAATGACCTGATCTTAAAATGTTATAGCAGCAGAAATGGACAAACACTGAGGGTAGACAGGATTCTTTTAAGATCTTACCACTTGTAATCCAGCAACCCCATTACTAGGCATCTACCCAGAAGGAAAAAAAAATTTTTTTTATCACAGGACATTTGCATTAGATTGTTTATCGCAGCTCAATTTACAATTGCCAAAATATGGAATCAACCCAAGTGCCCATCAACCCAAGAGTGGATTAACGAACTGTGGTATACATATATCGTGGAATACTATTCAGTTACAAAAGAAGATGGGGACTTTACATCTTTAGTATTAACCTGGATGGAGTTGGAGAACATCATTATAAAGTATTGCAAGAATGGAAATGCAAATATTAGTAGATGAACTAATAAATGCCCACACAAGAGAAAAACTCAATTCAAGTTGGAGGAGAAGGGCAGAGGGAGGGAGGAGGGAGGAAGAGGGATGAGGATTGGTGTGCTGCCACCTAACGGGCACAATGTACGGGCACATGGCACACCTCCTGGGTGATGGGCACAACTACAATAGGAACCTTACCTAACAAAGACAAACAATATAACCTAATCATTTGTACTCTCATACTGAAAGGCCAAATGGACCCCAGTTTATACTCTTTCCCCCTCCCCTTTAACACCCCCTTCAGCAGGTCAGCCTTGCAGAAATGGGCAGTTAAACATATCCCCTGTGAAAGACAGGGGATTAGCCCAGAGTTACAGCAGACCTTTGTAAAACAGCATTCCTATCCTCAGTTTCTCAGTTAGTTGGTAACTAACCAACCCTCAACCCTGTAGATCTAACCTTGCAAAGCCTCCCTTCGCCTTAAGTGTTCCACTTCTGTCCCCAACAGAAAGAATGGTATGAAGCTTCCTCCCATTGTCGTGCAGGTGCTGAGAATTTTCAGGTGTGAACCTTTCTTGTTGGCCGGCCGATAAAGGACCCCATACTCAATGTGAACAGTGTGCTGGCATTTTCTCTATAATTCCACTTACACTGGGTACAACAATATTAGTCTGAAATTTTAAAAAAAAAAAAGGTCTTACCACTTGTAAATGAATTCACTCATTCATTCAGTCAGCAAACTTTTATCGTGTGCCAGGCTTGATGCTATAGAACGCAGCAGTGCCAAGCCAGACACGATGTCTGTCCTTATGGACGTCAGAGGCCAATAAAGAGAAAAGAATTCTAACCCCTGTTGACTTCAAAACTTAGGCTTTTATCTGTTATTTCAGCATGACTTCTAAGAGAGAAGAACAATTTTCGGGCTCCCTATTTTAATTTTCGCTTCCATCTGGAGGGGTGTTACAGCATAGTGGTTAAGAACACTGACTCGGGATCTTGACACTGTGGGTTCAAATTCCAGCTCTATTAATAGCGACAGAGAATGATGGGAGGTAATTTACGTAGGGAGTGAGTTGGAGGAATGTCAGAACCATCAAGAGAGGGCTGTATCAGGCACCTGGTGGTGTAGTAGGTGCTCAAAAAAGTCTGTGAAACGAGTGAATCCCTGTTACCTGTGTTGGTCTACTGAATTCAGTAGTTAGAAAATGGCACCTCCTCATCTAGCTTGCAGAGGTGGCCTGCCCTTTTGTTTTTTCATTTCTGGCTTCAGGGCAGACTGTCATGGTTAGAGCCTTGGGATGGGTGTGGTTGAGGACAGATGTCACACTTTTAAAAATTCAGATTAATTCAAGGTTACAAATGATTAGGTTATATCGTTTGTGTTTCTAAGGTAAAGTTGAAGTTACAGGTGAGCCTTCCCTGGGGGTTGTGCTGTGTACCCCCACAATGTGCCCATTAGGTAAGAGCTTACCCCCTTCCTTCGGCCGTCTCCCCCCACATGAATCCACCTATGTTTTTCTCTCATGAGGGTGTGTGGTTGTTGATCTATTGGTTTCATATTAGTATTCAGAACTATGATACTTGCATTTCCATTCTTGTGATACTGAAGAATGTGTTTTAACTCCATCCAGGTAAATTCAAAAGATGTAAAGTCACCTTTTTGGGGGCTGAATAGTATTCCATGTTATACATATTCCCAAAGCTGCAAATGTTGGCATGGATGTGGAGAGAAGGGAAAACCTTTACGCTGTTTGTAGTTTTGCAAACTAATACAGCCTCTGTGGAAAGAAGAATAGAGAATCACCAAAGAGCTAAATGTAGACATTCTATTTGTCTCTGCAATTTCATTACTAGGTATCTACTCGGAAGAAAATAAATCTTTATATCACAAGGACATTTGCACCAGAATGTTTACTGCAGCCCGATTCACAGCTGCCAAGATGTGGAAGCAACCCATGAATGAATTAACAAAGATTTTTTTTTTTTAAGTGCCGTTCAAAGGCTCCTGCATGGTGGGAAGGTTGGTGGAAGAGTTGAGGTTCAGAGTTTCCTCTGATTAGGATAGATTTTGTGTGTCCCTCTGCGGGGCCACGGTCTCTGACCACAGCCCAAACCTCTTGTAGCCCTACCCCTCCTTTCCCCCAGTTCTGCTCATCAGAGCATAATTTGCTTTGCCTTTTCTCCCACAGGATAGTGAAATCAGAAAGAAGGGGTTTGCTTCTTAAAGAAAGAATCCCTTCCTTCTAAGACCAGCTCAGAGGAAAGTGGGGTTAATTACTGCTGGTTCTGTACTATACTTTACTTTGGGAGATAGTTTAATAACACTTAGGAATTAGGACAATTTCCCCCCTCAGGTCAGGTTCTGCTGACCAGCACAAAGTTTTCTCAGATTCATCACATCTTCTTCTTTTTTTTTTTTTTTTTTTTTGGAGACAGAGCCTCAAGCTGTCCCCCTGGGTAGAGTGCCATGGCATCACAGCTCATAGCAATCTCCAACTCCTGGGCTCAAGCGAGTCTCCTGTCTCAGCCTCCCAAGTAGCTGGGACTACAGGCGCCCACCACAACACCCGGCCATTTTTTGGTTGCAGCCATCATTGTTGTTTGGCGGGCTGGGCTGGGGATTTGAACTTGCCACCTTAGGTGTATGTGGCTGGCGCCTTAGCTGCTTAA
>CAUYQV010106116.1:0-11550 GCA_963574575.1 Galagoides demidoff | reverse complement strand
CCCAGCTACTTGGGAGGCGGAGGCAGGAGACTCGCTTGAGCCCAGGAGTTGGAGGTTGCTATGAGCTGTGATGCCATGGCACTCTACCCAGGGGGATAGCTTGAGGCTCCGTCTCAAAAAAAAAAAAAAAAAAAATGTGTGCTGAAACAAAGTCATTCTAGTTTTCTTTTTTTTTTTGAGACTCTGTCTCACTTTCTTACCTGGACAGAGTGCCACGGCGTCATAGTTCACTGCAAGTTTTTGGGCTTGAGCAATCCTCTTGCCTCTTTTGTTGTAGTTGTCATTGTTGTTTAGCAGGCCAGGTTGTGTTTGAACCTGCCAGCCCAGTGTATGTGGCTGGCACCCTAATCACTGAGCTACGGGTACCAAGCCTCTGTAAATCCATTTTAACAATGAATAGGCTCAATTAAAGTCACATGCTCATGGACTGATATGAATATTGGCAGTATGAATCTAGGTGAAAGACATTGTCATAGATGAAATATGTAAAATTCCATTTACAGGTCAACATTAATAGCTTAGTATTTGTCTCAAAATAAAATAAAAATAAAAATAAAACACTTGGACAAAGTAGGCCATTGCTTTCTATAGTAGTCTAGAAGCTAATAGATATGGCAGCTAAGTCTAGCCTAGAGATATCACCATATGAAGGAAGTAATTATGAAGTTGATATTTTAAGCATTTAGTATAGAAGATTATAATGGGGATATGAATATTATTTTCTAAGCATTATAGTAGTAAATAGGAGGGAAAAAGAAAATTGTCAATTAGTCTCCTTTTTTTGTTTTAGGGAAAAATACTTAGAAATATATGTCAAGGCTTGGCACCTGTGGCTCAAGCGGCTAAGGTGCCAGCCACATACACCTAAGCTGGCAGGTTCGAATCCAGCCTGGGCCCACCAAACAATGACAGCTGCAACCAAAAAATAGCCAGGCATTGTGGTGGGCGCCTGTGTTTCCAGCTACATGGGAGGCAGAGGCAGGAGAATCCCTTGAGCCCAGGAGTTGGAGGTTGCTGTGAGCTGTGATGCCACAGCACTCTACCCAGGGGGACAGCTTGAGGCTCTGTCTCAAAAAAATAAAAAAAGACTGCTAATTTTACCAAGTCACTGAAGTAAATACATCCTGTAATTCCATACCTGCATTGTCACAGCGTTTCTAACCTTAGCATTATTGCTGGAAAAGAAAGGGGCAGGGCTGGTGCCTGTGGCTCAGTGAGTAGGGTGCTGTCCCCATATACCAAGTGTGGCAGGTTTGATCCCAACCCCAGCCAAACTGCAACAACAACAAAATAGGTAGGCATTGTGGCAGGTGCCTGTAGTCCCACTTACTTGGGAGGCTGAGGCAAGAGAATCACCTAAGCCCAAAAGCTGGAGATTGCTGTGAGCTGTGACACCACTGCACTCTACCGAGGGCAACAAAATAAAACTCTGTAATTAAAAAAGAGAGAAAAGGGGCAGAGGAAGAGATCAAAGCTTGTTCTGGTACCCTCATTAAGACAGCAATCTAGGAAGACTGCCAGGTCTTAACTGTTATCTAAAGGGTTGGGCCTGCCTAGGTAGTAGGGGAGAGAAAAAAATCCATGGTGGGGCCCAAAGTTATGGCCTCTGTACAGAGGCAGTGTCAGAGCTAGGAAGTAATGAATCCAGACAAGTTACTCAAAAAGACTTGTCAGTCCTTTGCGTATAGATTGTACTCATCTTAGAAGACAAGAATTTAAGTGTAATACCATCCTCAGGAGTAAGCAAGCTAAGGTAGACTCGCAAATCCACAGCCTTTTTTATGCTTTCTTGCTATTTTTCCCACTCATTTCCATTTTGTTATTCTAAGCACTTCAGAACCATCGTCTAGAAAGTTTTTCTAAGCTCATATCAACTGTGCTAAAGAAGAATAAAGTTTTCTTGGTTTTTTTTCTTTTTTGAGACAGTCTGACTATATCACCCCCAGTAGAGTGCTGTGTCACCACAGCTCATAGCAACCTTAAACTCTTGGGCTTAAGCGATTCTCTTGCCTCAGCCTCCCAAATAGCTGGGACTACAGGTGCCCACCATAAAGCTCAGCTATTTTTTTGTTGTAGTTGTCATTGTTTAGCAGGCCTGGGCCAAACCCACCAGCCCAGTGTATGTGGCCAGCACCCTAAGCACTAAGCACAGGTGCCGAGCCAGGAAAGTATTTCTTCTTCTTCTTCTTCTTTTTTTTTTGAGACAAAGTCTCACTTTGTCACCTTGGGGAGAGTGGCATGATGTCATAGGTAACAGCAACCTCAAACTCTTGGCTCAAATGATTCACTTGCCTCAGCCTCCCAAGTAGTGGGGAGGCGCCTATAGTCCCAGGCACCTGCTACAATGTCCAGCTATTTTGAGAGACAGGGTCTCACTCTTGTTCAGGCTGGTCTTGAACACCTGAGCTCAAGTGATCCACCTGCCTCAGCCTTCCAGAGTGCTAGGATTACAGGTGTGAGCCACCACGCCCCACCTTATTTATTTTTATAGATAGGAAATCTGGCTATGTTGCCCAGGTGGGTCTGGAATGTCTGTCTGGCCTCAAGTGATCTTACCTCTTTGGCCTCCCAAAGTGCTGGGATTATGGGAATTAGCCACCATACCAAGGCTCTTTTTTTTTTTGGGCCGGGGCTGGGTTTGAACCCGCCACCTCTGGCATATGGGGCCAGGGCCTCACCCTTTTGAGCCAGAGGCACCGGCCATACCAAGGCTCTTAAAAAACTTTTATCATGGCTTGGCACCCATAACTCAGCGGGTTCGAACCTGGCCCAGGCCTGCTAAACAACAATGACAACTACAAAAAAATAGCCGAGCTTTGTGGTGGGCCCCTGTAGTCCCAGCTACTTGGGAGGCTGAGGCAAGAGAATCACTTAAGCTCAAAAGTTTGAAGTTGCTGTGAGCTGTAACACCATGCATGGCACTCTCCCCATAGTGAGACTCTGTCAAAAAAAAAAAATTATCATAAAAAATTCCAGGGCTGGGTGCAGTGGCTCATACCTGTAATCCTAGCACTTGGGAGGCAAGGCAGGTGGATTGCCTGAGCTCACAAGTTGGAGACCAGCCTGAGCCAGTTGGAGACCTCGTCTCTAAAAATAGCCAGGTGTGGTGGCATGTGCCTGTAGTCCCAACTACTTGGGAGGCTGAGGCCAGAGAATTGCTTAAGCCCCTGAGTTTGAGGTTGCTGTGAGCTATGACACCACAGCATTCTACCAAAGGTGACAAAGTGAGACTGTCTCAAAAAAAAAAAAAATTTGAAACATACTAAAGCAGAATATAATTAACCCCATCTACATATGTCAACACTTATTAACAATACACAGCCATGGCTCAGTGCCTGTGGCTCAGGTGGCTAAGGCGCCAGCCACATACACCTAAGGTGGCGGTTTAAATCCAGCCCGGGCCCCCCAAACAACGACAGCTGCAACCAAAAAAATAGCTGGGCGTTGCGGCAGGCGCCTGTGGTCCCAGCTACTTGGGAGGCTGAGGCAGGAGACTCGCTTGAGCCCAGAAGTTGGAGGTTGCTGTGAGCTGTGATGGCATGGCACTCTACCAAGGGGGAGAGCTTGAGGCTCTGTCTCAAAAAAAAAAAAAAAAAACCAATACACAGCCATTATTATTTCACCTATATCTAACCCAGTGATTTTCAACCAGTGTGCCACAAAAAATTTTAAAGATCATTAATTAAATTATTTCCAAAATAAGTTCAAAGCACAGTAAGTATATATATCTTTTTTTTTTTTTTGAGACAGAGTCTCATTATGTTGCCCTGGGTAGAATGCTGCAGCATCACAGCTCACAGCAACCTCAAACTCTTGGGCTTAAGTGATTCTCTTGCCTCAGCCTCCCAAGTATCTGGGACTACAGGCACCTGCCACAACGCCTGGCTATTTTTTTGTGTAGTTATCATTGTTGTTTGGCAGGCTCTGGCTGTGTTTGAACCCACCAGCCCTGGTGTATGTGGCCTGCGCCCTAACCACTGAGTTACGGGCGCTGAGCTGCTCAGGCTGGTCTTGAACCAGTGAGCTCAAGCAGTCCTCCTGCCTCAGCCTCCCAGAGTGCTAGGATTACAGGTGTGAACCACCAAGCCTGGCCAAATCAAGTGATTTTTGTTTCCACCCTCACCAAACCACAGATGTATCTGCTATGGATATAGAAGCCAAGGGAAAGAATGAATAATAATCATGGAAAACTAGTACAGTATGTGCCAGCTATTACTCTAAACACTTTATATGTATTAGCTTGTTTAATACATTTACTTCAACCTAGGAGGTAAATGTTATTAGCCCTATTTTATAGATGAGGCAGAGAATGACTAAGTAACTGGCCCAAGGCCACTCAGCAGCCAACTGAATGAGCCAAGATTCAAACCCAAGCAGTCAGATTCAAACCCAAGCAGTCAGATTCAAATTATGTGCTTTCAAGTTGAGCCTGAGACTAAAACAACACGGAATTTTGGGAAGATGAAAACCTGTTTGTGCTGAGTCACAAAAGGCACTGGACCTTAAATATTTCCCTTTTTAGCTTACCCTAAGATAGACATCACTTACAAGTATATCCTGCAATCTAGGATATGTTTAATCTAGGGCTGGCAATGACTAAAATGAATTTCCCAGCTCGGTGCTTATAGCTCAGCGGCCAGGGCGCCGGTCACATACACCGGGGCTGGTGGTTTCAAACCCAAACACGGCCTGCCAAACAACGACAATTATAACAAAAAAATAGCCGGGCATTGTGGCGGGAGCCTGTAGTCCCAGCTACTTGGGAGGCTAAGGCAAGAGAATCGCTTAAGCCCAAGAGTTTGTGGTTGCTGTGAGCTGTGACGCTACGGCACTACCCAGGGCGACATGGTGGGACTCTGTGTCAAAAAAAGAAAAGAAATTCCCTTCACAGAGGGATCTATTCGTGTCTTTTTTCGTCTGCCTGGTTCTCTCCTTTGGACATGTTGTCTGTCCAGTTCCAGGGACGTTGCTACCGGTAATCAAGCTCCAGTAGCCTGGTAATTTATCTCAGTAGTCATTCATCCAACAAATATTTGAGCATCAACTCAGAGCCAGACATTGTGCAAGGCAGACAAGACAAAGATGAACAAGACAGACAAGATCCCTGCTCTCTTATAATTTACATTTTAATTTGGGGTGGGGAGATTCACACTCCAGAAGAGGGAATTAGGGCACGGCTGGAGGTACGTGGGCAAGGGGAAAGGAGAAAAGCAGGCGGAATCTGGAGCAGGCGAAGCTTTCAGGGCACGCACGCCCGAAAGGCGTTTGCATTTTACTCGCTGCAATTCTGAACCTCAAAGGCCAGATGACCCTAGGCTGTAAATCTCTTGACCAATTTAATCCCGTCAATCTAACCTTCAGCGCGCGCGCGCGAACACACACACCCATTTGTCGGGTCATTTAGCCACTGGGGTCGCTTAGCCTACAGGCCACCTCGCGCCTGCGTCATCCAGTCAGTCACCCATCTGGTGGTCACCTCAGCCCCTGGGGTCATCCGCTTCCTGAACCACTTCGGCCCTTGGGGTCTATCTGCCCTTGAGTCTCCGGTGGGCCCCTCGGCCAGCTAGGTCACCCTAGTGCCACGCCCCCCTAGCCCGCGGTTCGGCGTGCACGTTACGCTTTGTTCCCAGAAGCAGGTTTTCGAAACGCCGCTCCCTCTAGGCTCCAGCTGTTTTCCTGCCAGTGCTGGGAGACCCGGCAGCGGCAGCGCCCCCGGCGGCGCATCGCGGCCCAGGAAGGGAGTGCCCGTAGCCGCCTCCTCAGCCTTCTACCGAAACGCGGGAGCGGGCGCGAGCCGCTCACGCCCGGCGGTCTGGGCCGGGCTCCTGATTGGCTGTACCGTGTGACGTTTCACTGGGAGGGCCCCGGCGGCCGCTGCAAGCCGGGTCCCTGCGCATGCGTAGAGAGAGCGCGCTGAGCAGAGGGGGTGGTGGCCGGCCGCTTCTCCCGCGTCCGCCATTTTGTTTCTGTGGCTATTGGGAACCGGCTGAGTAAAACCGCCCCGGAGGCGCGACGGTCTTCGGAGTTCGGTATTTGGTGTGACTGCGGGGGTCAGTGAAGACCCGTGGGGCTGCGGAGCCTCCGCGTTCCAGGTCAGGAGTCACTGGAGTCACCCACGGTACGCTGGGCAGCTCAAGAATCCCCAGGCGGCCTCCGCTGCGCCCCAACTTCGTCCATCCGGATCCCCGGTCTCTGCCCCGCATCCCCGGCCCGGCTGTCTCCGTGAGGCGGCCCCGGAGCAGGCGGGCGGCGGCGAAGGATGCTGCGGGCCCGGAGCCGAGAGGAAGGTGCTGGTCCAGCCCTCTGAGCGCGTCTCGAGGTGTGCAGAGAGGCCCTTCCTCGGCCTCAAAGCCGTCTGCGGGCAAAGGCTTCCAGAGCAGGCGACAGCGGCCGCCGCCCGGACGCGCCACAGAGCCCCCAACCCGCCACCATGTCTTCTGCAAGGTTCGATTCCTCAGACCGCTCCGCCTGGTACATGGGGCCTGTGTCTCGCCAGGAGGCGCAGAGCCGGCTCCAGGGACAGCGCCACGGCATGTTCCTCGTCCGCGACTCGTCCACCTGCCCCGGGGACTACGTGCTGTCTGTGTCCGAGAATTCACGGGTCTCTCATTACATCATCAACTCACTGCCCAACCGGCGTTTTAAGATCGGGGATCAAGAGTTTGACCATTTGCCGGCCCTGCTGGAGTTTTACAAGATCCACTACCTGGACACTACCACCCTAATCGAGCCTGCCCCCAGGTACGCGAGTGCCCGCCCTTGTTGGGCGTACAATCACCCCGAAGACGGCGAGAATGAGATCAGTGAAAGAGTGTGTGGGTAGTTGGCGGGGGTGGGGGTGGGGTTGAACTCATTCCCCCCCATTCTGAACCAAATTCTTTACCAGAAGGTATTTCTAACGGAAGGCTAGTATCGGGATCTGGGTCAGAGAATGAGCGGATGCGTTTTAAATATCTTTAATGATGATTGCACGGTTAAAATGCACGCTTCTTGTTGTTTTATCTATTTAGCTATAATACTAATGCAGTGTGGTGTTGTTTAAAAAACCTTTTTTGGAGAATCTGAAGATAGCGAGGAACCCTCCCACCCCCCCTCCCCTCGCCAGAGTGTAAGTGCACACGTTTCCCCACCATTCAAGTTCTTGGAACTCCAGGTTAAGAACTCCGGGGTTGCAACCTTTGGAACAGTCGCCAGATGAAAATGCTTTAGCGTTTAGAAGCAAAGAACTTTAACTGAAATATCAGAATATTGATATTTTGGTGCCAAGTTGGAAGTTGGCCAGCCCCCACCTCTTTAATATACATCAGTTACAAAGAAAAGAGAAGGTGCATTGGGTTGGGTAAGGACTTTTTTATGTTTCCCCCCACAAGGTGAACCATTAATAGAGCAGAGATCAATTTCATTAATTTCCAGGAGGATTAAGGCTAGAATGTTATTAAAGGAGAATTTTGAACTGCAGTTACCTTAATTCAATCCTAGTTAAGTTTCAGATGTACATTTTGAAATAACCCTAATTTCGTATGTATTTTTTATTTTTTAGTATCTATTTTAAAGTTAAAAACCCAAAGTGACATTGGTTATCAAGCCTTCTCTCTTTCAAGTAAAATGCATTATTTTATTTATTTGCTTTGATTTGCCTTAGTATTTCATCAGGTTTCTTTTCTTTAAATTATACTCAATATGAGCTGAAAAATTAACTATGATTTTTTAAAGTAAAAGATATTTTACTAACTAGTTTATTTCTTAAACATCTATTTTAAAAGGAGTAGGTGTTGATGTAGATTTTTCGGGGTGAGATGTTTCTGACTTACAGATTACTGACAGTATTAACTCTGCATTTCAAATATTAAAAGCTGTTATAATTAGCTAAGGTTACCAACTAAATGCATAAGATTGCTTCTTGGGGATAGAGATAGAAAAGAAATAAAGCTGTGGCAGTATAATGACTGTAAGATTAGCTGCTGAACTAAAAGGACTTTTTAAATGGCGAAAAAGTGGTTATAAATCATCATAAAAAGACCAAGGACACCCAAGAATCTGATTGGTGAAACCTGTAGTTCAAAGCAGATGCTGGAAGTTACAGTCAACTTTGAGCACAATGTAGTTCCAATAGGAGTTGAATACACTCTAATGAGATTTGTAATATGTTTAAATAAATTACTTCCGTAATTGGTGTAAGTAAATTATATAATTAATATCAGGCATTTATTAAGTCGTGCAAGGCATGTGTTTACATCCAGGTGACAGGCACTAATACAGCTGTTTCAAAAAGTGAGTTAATGGCTTGATCCCCTTTTTGAAGAGGAAAAGGGGGTGTGCTGCTTGTCATTAGGCACAAAATGAATTCTAAATTTTTCATACATGTCTCTTCAGATACCAAATGTAATTTTCTGTCTTCTGTCTTTGCCCTTCAGTTGGGCCAAGTACTCATTCCCTGGTACCCAGCATTATCTATTTACACCTTTGTAATTGACCACCTAACTACTCCCTACTCTCTATCTGTTGAAAGCCTACCTTTTCTTTTTTTTTTTTTTTTAAGTGACAGAGTTTCACCATGTCACCCTCGGTAGAGTGCTGTAGTGTCACAGCTCACAGCAACCTCCACCTCTTGGGCTTAGGCGATTCTCTTGCCTCAGCCTCCCAAGTAGTTGGAACCACAGGCACCCGCCACAACACCTGGCTATTTTTTATTGCAGTTTGGCAGAGGCTGGGTTTGAACCTGCCACCCTCGGTGTATGGGGCCAGCACCCTACCCATTGATCCATAGGCACCGCCCAAGCTTACCTGTTGTTCTAGTCCCCTCACAAACAATAGGGCTTTTCCCTGACCCTCCCCCATGTATCGCTTTGTTTCTTCTCTGTGCCCTCTGTACCCAGCATGTTGCTGTAATTTAGTTTTTGTTTTCCTTGGTGTCTTTGCAGTTTTTTTGGCTGGGGCTGGGTTTGAACTTGCCACCTCTGGCATATGGGACTTGCATCCTACCCTTTTGAGCCACACGTGCTGCCCTTCCTTGGTATGTTTGAAAGAGATCACAGTGATGGTCAAATTAGATCCTGACTTTCATGGATTAAATTTATATATTATGGCTTGGTGCCTGTGGTCCCAGCTACTTGGGAGGTGGAGGCAGGAGACTCGCTTGAGCCCAGGAGTTGGAGGCTGCTATGAGCTTTGATGTCATGGCACTCTACCCAGGGAGATAGCTTGAGGCTCCATCTCAAAAAAAAAAAAAAAAAAATTATATATTATTAGTCTTTTATAGAAAGCAAATGGCTACTAGAGCCAAATGGAAAACACAATGTAATGTTTCTTCATGTGCCAAACAGGAGTTTTTTGTTGGCTTTTCTTTTTTTTTTTGGAAACTTATTCTCTGTTGCCCAGGCTAGAGTGCTGTGGCATCAGCTTACCTCATGGCAACCTCAAACTACTGGGTTCTAGTGATCCTCCTGCCTCAGCCTCAAGAGTAGCTGGGAGTACAGGTGCCTGCCATATTGCCTGGCTAATTTTTCTAGTTTTAGTAATAGGGTCTTAGTCTTGCTCAAACTGATCTTGAACTCCTGAGCTCTAGGGATCCCCTGGCCTTGGCCACCTAGAGTGCTAGGATTAGAAGTGTGAGCTACTGTGCCTAACTAAAACTGAGCTTTTAAAGCCAGAGTTTCATGCCTTTTAGCTGATAGTTTATTTTTTTATTTCGTATAGTCACAGTTCATATCTATGGTGTTTTCCTCTGAATTTAAGAATTGGTGGCTCGGCGCCTGTGGCTCAATTGGCTAAGGTGACGGGTTCGAATCCCCAGCCCAGGCCCGCCAAACAACAATGATGGCTGCAACCAAAAAAAAATGGCTGGGCGTTGTGGTGGGTGCCTGTGGTCCCAGCTACTTGGGAGGCGGAGGCAGGAGACTCACTTGAGCCCAGGAGTTGGAGGTTGCTATGAGCTGTGGTGCCATAGCACTCTACCCAGGGGGATAGCTTGAGGCTCTGTCTCAAAAAAAAAAAAAAAAAAATGAATTGGTGCTTGTGGGCGGTGCCTGTGGTTCAGTGGGTGGGGTACTAGCCCCAGATACTGAGGGTGGTGGGTTCAAACCCAGCCCTGGCCAAGCTGCAACAAAAAAATGTCTGGGTGTTGTGGCAGGCGCCTGTAGTCCCGGCAGCTGGGGAGGCTGAGGCAGGAGAATCGCCTGGGCCCAGGAGTTGGAGGTTGCTGTGAGCTGTGATGCCATAGCACTCAACCGAGGGCGACAAAGTGAGACTCTGTCTCTTTAAAAAAAACAAAATTAGTGCTTGAATTTATCCTAGTATGGTGATTTTTGTCGGAATGCTTTATGATTTTTAATTTTATATTTTCATTCACGTAAGAGAATTAAAACTCAGTATCAGTGCTGGGAAAGATGGGTGACAGATGTACTTTCTTCTTTCTCCATGGAGGAGACAACACTCAGTAGTAGCCCAGGCAGCATTAATGAGGACCTCCCCCCCCCATCTCTACGAAAAAATAGAAAAATTAGCCAGGTGTGGTGGTGTGCGCTAGTAGTCCAGCTGCTTAGGATAGCTTGACGACCTGGAGTTTGAAGCTGCAGTGAGCTGTGAATGGTGCCACTCCAGCGTAGGTGGACAAACCATGTTTCAAAAAAAAAAACAAAAACTCCAAAACAAAACACAAACACTTACAAGATTAATAAATGTTGTGAAGGAAATAAACTTAGCCTGAGAGAATGTAGCAGACGGAACTACCTGAGGTAGTATGTATGGTCAGAGAACATAAACTTAGGGTAGGTAAAAAACCAGCCTGGGGGTTTGAGCTGAGATTAAGGAAAGAGCCTTAGGGAAAAGCTTGTACCAGAGATGAGAAAGACCATTTGGGGAAGTGCTATTCCTAAAAGAGAAAGGGGGTCATAAGAGTTTAGGAGACTACAGTCATAGTAAACAATTGGTTCTTATTTAAAATGCTGTGGGCTCCTTGGCAGGGAAATAACCTGGGGCTGTTGCTAATCCAGGTGCAAAATCATGGTAAGTGATATTAACACTGGAGCTTTGACTTGGAGATGAAATTGATGTTGCTAGTGGGTGGAGGGTGGAAAGGGAAGGGGAAAATATAAGGATGATTGTCGGATTTGTCCTGAGGGTTTACCTTATTAATTGCTTTTTGTATGCCTATGATATTCCTGTGGTTGATTTTATTTTTTTGATTATTTTAATTTGAGTTTATTTATTTATTTATTTGCAGTTTTTGGCCAGGGTTGGGTTTGAACCTGCCACCCGTGGTATTTGGGACCAGCGCCCTACTCCTTGAGCCACAGGTGCCACATCTGTGGTTGATTTTAAATACAACTCACATACAGCATTTTGCTGGGTAGTTTTAATTTTTTTTTCTTTTTTTAAGATGGAGCCTCAAGCTATCCCCTTGGGTAGAGTGCCATGGCATCACAGCTCATAGCAACCTCCAACTCCTGGGCTCAAGCGAGTCTCCTGCCTCTGCCTCCCAAGTAGCTGGGACCACAGGCGCCCACCACAACGCCCAGCCATTTTTTGGTGGCAGCCATCATTGTTGTTTGG
>CAUYQV010106115.1:0-19873 GCA_963574575.1 Galagoides demidoff | reverse complement strand
TTTTGAGACGGAGCCTCAAGCTATCCCCCTGGGTAGAGTGCCATGGCATCACAGCTCACAGCAACCTCCAACTCCTGGGCTCAAACGAGTCTCCTGCCTCCGCCTCCCAAGCAGCTGGGACCACAGGTGCCCGCCACAATGCCCGGCCATTTTTTGGTTGCAGCCATCATTGTTGCTTGGTGGGCCCGGGCTGGGGATTCGAACCTGCCACCTTAGGTGTATGTGGCCAGCGCCTTAGCCAATTGAGCCACAGGCGCCGAGCCGATAAGCATTTTTTCATGTGTTTGTTGGCCATTCATCTGTCATCTTCAGAGAAGTTTCTGCTCAGGTTTTTTGCCCACTTATAAATGGGGTTGTTTGCTCTTTTTTTGGTGGTTGAGTTCTCTGTAGATTCCAGTTATCATCCCTTTGTCAGATTTATGACATGCCAAAATCTTCTCCCATTCCGAAGGCTGTTTGCTTTAGCTGTGGCACCTTTATTTAGCTGTGCAGAAGCTTTTTAGCTTGATCAAATCCCATTTATTTATCTTTATTACCTTTTTTCCCCTTGGGAGGATGAAGGGAGAACAGGTGGCTGGGATTTCTTTTTTCTACTGTCTTCCCAGTTTTACTCACTTTTTTTTTTTTGTTCTAGAAACAGGTGCCTGATTAAAAAATTCTATTATTAAGGGAATAGCAGAGAGAGGGAAGGACGGAGGGGGTGGGGTCTTGGTGTGTGCCACACCTTCTGGGGACAAGACAAGATTGCAAGAGGGATTTACCTAACAAATGCAATCAGTGTAACCTGGTTTCTTGTATCCTCAATGAATCTCCAACAATAAATTAAAAAAAAATTCCATTTTTTGACATTGTATTATATTTGTAAAACAATAAATTATAGGTCAAAGAAATTAGTATGTTTATGGCATTTAGTCTTTCTGTCCAACACTAAATATAACATTTATTTATTGCTTCTCACTTGTTTTAAAAGATTATATAAATCGTGCAGTTTTTTTGTTTTGTTTTGAGACAGGGTCTTACTCTTGTTGCCCTTACGAGAGTGCTGTGGCATCATAGCTTGCAACAACCTCAAATTCCTGAGCTCAAGCAATCCTGTTGCCTCACCTACTGGGTAGCCTGAACTATAGGCACCTGCCACAACAGCTGGCTATTTTTGGAGATAGCGTCTAACTTAGGCTAGTCCAATCTTACTGTTCTTGAGAACTTTATTCTTAGGTCATTCATCTTTTTTTTTGTTGCTCCTATAAATTAATAATTTCCATTGTATTTTCTAAATAGTTGTTACGTATTTGAAGGCTATTTTAATTTTACTGGCTTATAAAAAATAGTTTTCTAGTTAATTTGTTTTCCAGGAATTCAATTGTATCATTTGAAAATACAACTTTACTTCTTCCAGTTTTTGAACGTTTATTCTCTTATCTAATTGTATCAACTGTTACTTTTAGAATGCTAAGTAATCATGGAATAGTTATGTTATGATTTTTCCTAACTTTGGTGAGCATACTTCTACAATTTTCTCATTGGACATGATGCTGGTGTTTTGGCTGTAATCTATGTAATACATTTATGTCTATTTTATTATACTGAAGCAGCTATGTCTTTTTAATTTATTAAGAAGTTTAAAAAATGCATGCCTCCAAACTTTTGTGTTGATTACTTGTTCTTGGTATTATGTGTCTCCCTGCTTTTATTTATGTATTTCAGTTTCATGTCTACAGATACCTTAGACATCTGTTCAAGTTATTTCCTTTAAAAAGTTTAGAAATTAAACAGAAAATCAAAGCACAAAGGGTATTACTTAAATAAGAAAGCAAATACATTGTTTCCTCTGGAAATAGATTTATGGGTTTACAAAATCGCTAATGTGGTGAGAAGGTGTTTCTACATCATGTTAAAATCTTACAGAATTATAAGCTTAAATATTCTATTTTAAATCCTACCCTCGCCTGTTTAGCTAAGTTCTTAAGAATTAAAAAAAAAAACTGTTCAGGGGATTATATGCATTCTTTATGATCTTCTCGGTAATAATACAGAACCACTTCGAGTAAAAGAACCTTGCAATGGTATAGTTCCATTTACCACCCCTCATCTTTTGTAATGTTGTCATACATATTACATTGCATATTGTAAGTAACATAAAATGTTTTAATTTTTGCTTTAAGGCAATGGCTTGCTCCTGTAATCCTAACACTCTGAGAGGCTGAGATAGGTGAATTGTTTAAGTACCACAAAATGTTTTAATTTTTGAATTTAGGCAGTGGCTCACTACTATAATCCTAACACTCTGGGAAGCTGAGATAGGTGAATTGTTTGAGCTTGGGAGTTGGAGACCAGCCTGACCAAGAGCAAGACCCCCTCTCTACTATTAAAAAAAAAAAAAGAAAGAAAGAAAGAAAAACTAGCTGGGTGTTGTGGTGACTCCTTATAGTTTCAGCTATTTGGTAGGCTGAAGCAAGAGGATTGCTTGAGCCCAGGAGTTTGAGATTGCTATGAGCTTTGACACCATGACACTCTAGCTGGGGGAACAGAGTGAGACTGTCTCAAAAAAAAAAAAAAAATTCCACAAATTTATATGTTGGTTGGAGGGGGGGCCCTTTGCAAGGTAATTAGGATTAGATAAGGTCATCAGGTGGGGCCTCTATGATGGGACTGGTAGCTTTGTAAGAAGAGGCAAAGAGACCTGAGCAGACACAATCCACTCTGTCTTGCCATGTAAAGCCTCCTGCCATGTTAGGATGCGGCAGGAAAGCCATTATTACCTGTCAGTGCCATGCTTTTGGACTTCCCAGTCTCCAGAACTATAACCTAAATAAAACTCTATTCTTTATAGATTACCTAATCTGTGATATTCAGTTACTGTAACAGAAAATGGGTTCTAAGCTCTAATTCTCATCTCATCACCATTCTGAGACTGCTGAAAACTTTTTCCTGCTTTTCAGAGGCTTTATGCTCAGCCTCCTATCCTGCACAATTTAGCACATGTCTTAAGGGGAAAGCTGGCTGTGTGTCAGGCTTTGTTCTCTACCTCTCTCCTCTCTGGATCTTGGCCCCTTAAGTTTCTAATTTTGTCTTACTATCCCCAAGAGACAACCAAAGCTCTGCTTGTTTTTACATTTTCCAGAAGCAATCTAATATCTGGGGAAAGCCTGGATGAATTCTCTCATCCTTTTACCTTGGCCCAGAGTTAGCAATGCCCCAAGAGGAAAAGGGGCAGCAGAATATCTGCTCACTTCTGTTTTCTCCTCTGGAATCTTGGCTTTTCTAATCCTACTTGCTTACTCCTTTCTAATGTGTTTAAATAGATAGCTTAAAAATATATTATTTGGGTTTTTGGTGGGTAATTATTATTTTATATTTTTAGAGACAGTCTTGCTCTGGTACCCAGGCTAGAGTGCAGTGATCACAGCTCACTACAACCTCTAATTTAGCCACCACGGCTGGCTAATTATTAAGTTTTTTTGTGGAGTTAGGATCTTGCTGTGTTGCCCAGGCTGGCCTTTCAACTCCTGGCCTCAAGCAGTCCTCTCACCTCAGCATCCCCAAGCTGACCTTAATAACATATTAAATGCAAAATCATTCAAAGTGCTAAGTATTGAAACAACATTAGAGAAGAGCTGAAAATATTTTTACCTTGCAGTTCTACTAGACGGAGTGTTACCTTAGTAAGAATTTAGTGAGTATATTTAAGAAATTTAAATGACTTCATGAAGTTTTAGTTAGGATGAATTGTGGGGCTCTAGGTTAACTTGGCTAACAGATGTCTGATGGCTGAGACATTCTGTAGCTTAAGTGTTTACACCTTGTGGCTTTCCGGCAAAAAAGCCTAATTGGCTCATTTTCCTCACACTTCACCCGTTTAGGGTTCCTCCCTCACAATCTATGCTATAACATATTCTGCAGGGGTCCCTGTTAGGGGAGTTGCATCCATATATAACAGCATATGATAGAATAGCGAACAAGACTTGTGGCACACATATTTTCCCGCCCAGCATGCAGGAGATAGCAATGAAGCCACTGGGCAACATCTCCTGTAGGGGTAGTCTCTAGCCACTGGACTTTGGCTAGGGAGTCTGCATCATTACCTGAATGGGCCTATGGAGCATGCCCAGTGATGTGACATACTCATCTATTTATTGCCTCAGCTCCCATAACTCTTGCTACATGGCCTGGCCCCCAAACAGCCTGTGCATTACTATTCAGTGGTTTAGGTGCTATATGAACATCCATTAGGTCAAGACAGCCCAGCTGTCTGTAAAAATCACTAATGGCAATGGCTCATTAGCAACCTCTAGCCATACCACTCACAACGCAGCCCACTGGCTGCTTTGTCTAGTCCTTGTGTCTTATCAAATAGTTTCTGTTGGGTGGAGGGCTACAGTTGTCCGTGCAGGCTACCCCCAACTTGAGCCATCAGTATACCATACAACCTCAGGAATTAATGCACTGCTCCTTAAAGGGTCTAGCTTTCAGTCGCCTGGGTGATGTTCTATGTCCTGGCATCTGTGCAGGACTCAATGAACTGTGCTACTGGAAGTATGTCCCCTCTTCACTAGGGTCAGCATCTGTGCTGTGCCACTGTGTGGCTTAGTGGTCCAGTCTCATACCCAACCTGGAATAGGGTATATGGCAAATCAGTCACAGGGGTTGTGGCAGTGTTACTCTCCACTGTCAGGAGCTCCTGCAGGGCCTCCCTGGTCTGTGCCTCAGTCAGGTTGAGCTGTTCCTCTGGTTTCTCCTTGGCCCAGGTCTGGTAGCATAGTTTTTCCTTACAGGTCTGCTGATCTCCAGCCAGCTCCCCCATGAACTTCCAGTTCTTCTCTTGGAGGTCACAGTTATTTACTTTCTGGTGCTCCACAGCCTCCCTGAACTGCCATGTCTCCAGATATGACACCTAGGACCTCTAGGTTCTTGAGGTGGGTCTGCTGCTGGTCAGCATCTGCTTGGCCTGCCTCCATCAGGGCGATGGATTGGATTCTCTTCATGAGCTGAGAGTTCTACACACTGGCCTCCGTGAGCTGCCCATGGAAACCACTCAGCTCCTTATGTTTACTCACCTCCACTTCAGAGGACTGTAACTTGCTGTGCAGCTCAAGTATCTGCTCTTGCTGCCCCTGGGTTCTCTCCATGTCTTCCCGAGGCTGTCATAGCTGGCCTGAATGTGGCAGAGCTCCCAGCTGACCTCAGACAGGCAGTTCTGCAGGGCCTCCTCACTCTTGTGAGCCACGTGCAGCTGGAGAACCTGCTTTGCCAAGGCAGCTGCCTGGCTTCCAGAGCTTTCACTGCTGCTTCTCCTGCCGTGCATCCTCCAACTTCACTAGCTCATTGTTGACCTTGCTGAGTTCCTGCTGGAGCTTGGCTAGCTCTGTGTTCTCCTTGCTTTCCACCTTGTTCAGGGCATTTCTCAGGATGCAGTTTTCCTGCTACAGACGGGCCAGCTAAACATTGGAGCTGTTTTCTAGCTGTTTCTGAAAAGTCTGGATCTTGCTCTGGTTGGGGACCCTTCTACCTTTTTGCCCTTGTTTGGCGTCCCCTTTGCCTTTTTGCCTGGACTAGGATTCCCCCTCTCTTTTTTTTCCTTTTCCAGCAGGAAACTTGTAGGCAAATGGCTTGCATTCCTGGCCTCTTAGTCTTCCTGATTTTGCCTCTCCCTTCTTACTCTGTTTCATGGGTTGGAACTACTGCTCGGGAGTTAACTGTTGCCATAATCCTAACAGCAGGATGTTGGGTTTCCCATCATTTTCCCCTCAGTCAGCCCCTGCTGACAAAAGGTCTACCCACATCTGAGTGTGTGTAGCCTTCACTGGTTTCACAGCTTCCTCACCCTGTAGTGCTTTCTTACTAGTGGTTTGAGCTCCCTTTTGCCATATGATCTCTGCTTCCCCTAGATCAATTTCATTTATTGGTCACCCTACATAGAGTACCGATACTGCCACCAAGGACCCAAACAGGTTAGAGAGCGTGCTCTGGGGCACAGTCTACCTCCACAGTATACCAGCTGTGAAGCGTTCATCATCAAGCCCTCAGACATTCAAGTTAAACGGAGCATTCCACATACCCAGTTTCCTAGAGAACCTATTGCAGTTCCAAACAGGATTGCCAGTGTTTAACAAGATTTGGCAAGTCCCAACATTAGACCATATGGTGCAGACTGAGGCCCTGATCCTGTCCAGAAAGGAGTGGGTCACTTGGCCGTAGCAGTGGCAGTTCTGCAAGCACTGTTGCAAGGATGGGTGTGTCATGAGAGGCTAATTTCTTCATCTCTGAAGCATCCAGGACAATGCCATCACCTCTAGATCCCATAAACTCATTATCTAAGCAGCAAGGACTCAGTTTTCTGCCTAAACTGTTTCTCCAGTTTTACCAACTCCATTTGAGAATACAGACGAAAGGTGGATTGTTCAGTTACTTGTGGGGGTGCAGCTGTCTGCCCTCCTGGGGCCCTAGCTTGTTGAATTTTTACCCTTTTTATTTTTAACCACTGGCCATGCCCTAAAACAGGGTTCACCTTCTTCCTCTTCTGAGGAGTCTGCTATCACTGCTATGGGAGAGTTCAGTTGATCCCCTGAGTCACACTGCTGATCTTCCTGAAGGAGCTGTTTAATTTCTCCCAGTGCTCTGTATTATCGTTGTGCTGCCTCCAGTTTGTTCTGGAGTTCCAGATGCATGCTGCCTTCCAGAGTGTTGTTTCGGTCTCTACTGGCAGAGCTATAAGAAATACTCAACCCATGGCTGCTATAGCCATATGGGCACTTTTCTTCTCAAAGGCCTCTCCCACAGTGTAGAAGGCCGTTTGATCTGGCAGTGGTATCCTAACCACATGGAGCCACTCCTGGAGGGGAGGCATCTAGGCAGATAGTAGGTGAGCCACTGAGGGTCATATACTTATGGTGGACCACCCCTTTATATCCCCCTCCAGGGGTGAAGTTTCCATACCAGTCTGTGGTGAATCCTGCTGGAGATGCCAATTGTAGTGCCAGTGGTTGAGGCCAAGGAGGTTCACATGGGATTTGGACAGACCAGAGAGAACCTGAGAAGCTGAAGGTAGCTGTGACATGCCCTTTATTCAGCTCATGGTGGCCAGCAAGCAAGCATGAGGACCTTCATCCAGCTTGTGGGGCAGGCGAGCTAACATAAGAAGCTTTTTCCCCACAGGAAAGCCTCCAAGCCTTATAGTTAGTGGCCAGAACAACAGTGGCTCCGAATCAAACACTAATGATGATTACTTAAGATAACTTGGCACCTGCTGGCTTAACCGTGGTTACTCAAAATAATCTGGCACCTCCTGGCTTTCAGGCAAGAAAGCCTAATTGACTCATCTCCACAGCAGTGAACACAATTTGGGTGATGGGCAGGCACACTTATGGCCATGACTCAAGCATTACAAAAGTGACCAGTGATCTGCATATCTAAAAACATTTATAACCCCCTTAGTATTTTGAAATTAAAAAAGAGAGAAACTACAATTTTGGTCTAAATTGCTCTGCTATCTAGTTAGTCCTTAGAGAATTCGAGCTTTATAACTTTATTGTAAATGTCTTTCAGTTTGCTCAGTTTGGTATAGGAAAGCTGGTGGATTTTAGAGTCAGAAACACTTGTTTTGAAAACCCAATTCTGCCGCTAGACATGTTATGTCTGAGCCTCAATTATAAAATAAGTTATAATGAGCATTATGTGCTCTACACAAAATAGTGAGTCGTATTGAGTAGTATTATTCTTTATTTATTTTTAATTAAAAAATGAAAATTATGTATTATGTATTTGTAATGACAGATGTTTTGATATGTGGCCCAGGGGTGTCCAACCACATGTTGATTATTTGAGACCTGTTTTATTAATCTCTGGTGTCAAGATATTTTTCCTCATCAGCTTTTGTTAGTGTTTGTGTATCTAATGTGTTGATGTGTCTAATGTGTCCAAGACAACTCTTTTTCCAGTGTACGGTAGATACAGAAAAGATTGGACAGCCTGCTTGCTTGTGGAATGACTAGATCAAGCTGATTAACATATCAAGAACCTCACATACTTATTATTGTGTGATTGTGGTGGGTATTATTGATAACACCTGAAAATTATTATATTATCTTGGAGCATGGCACCTATTTTACGATAGAATCATGGATTTTTCAGAACTATTATTGTGTTTTACATTTTTAAATAGCTTTTCTTTTTGAAATGCTTAAATCTTAAGAAGCATCAGATGTCTATTAACAATGTCATGTCTCAGAAAACTGATAGCATTACCATATTAACTTACTATTTATGTTATAAAATATGGACAATAAAATTATTCCTTTTCCAAATTATGAATCACTGAGATTATTTTTTTGTAAATGGAAACATGTTGTTATTTTTATAAAAATGATTTAATAAGTTTCTTATGTAATACTTGACTTATTTTATAATTTATACAATTTCAGATCCCACTGTATATAACATGTGTAGTGGCTAGCTGGTATGCCACCCTCTTATGAGAAGGGCAAAATGAAGAGATGTGGAAGCTTTTTGAAGAGAGTGTTCTACTCCACTGCATTGCCTAAAGATTAGATTTTTTGACATTTACCTTAAAACCCTGAACAGATTGGCTAGAGGGCTCTGCTATTTGCCAAACTACCTTAGTAAACAGCATGATGTGAAACAAGACCCCATCCCAGATGTTTCACTAACATATATTCCTCTACTGATATGTGTGGTTTTATGTTATAGACCACTGGAAGACAATAATTTGTGCATAATGTTGCTTTTCCCTCCAATTTTTCATTGGTTTAAAAAATAATTAAGGCAGGTGGTGCTCATAGCTCAGTGGGTAAGGTGCTGGCCACATGCACCAGGGCTGGTGGATTCAACCCTTCTTGGGCCTGCTAAAACAAAAAAATAGCTGGGCGTTGTGGCAGGCACCTGTAGTCCCAGCTACTCGGGAGGCTGAGGCAAGAGAATCTCTTGAACCCAAGAGTTTGAGGTTGCTGTGTGCTATGATGCCACAGCCCTCTACTGAGGGTGACATAATGACACTCTGTCTCAATTAAAAAGAAAAAGTGAAGGCAGATCCTTATTAGCTCCTCAAAAATAATTATCAAGATTTTGTACTATATAGTAAGTAAAGAAGATTTTTTAAGTAAGATGGTATTTAAATTAGAAAAATTAGAACATTATTGAAAGTTTTTCTTTGATAGAAAAACTGCTTTGATTTTTATTTCAGAATCATTAAGAATATCAGTAACACGAATTATGATTTACAACTTACATAGTAATTTTCATCTGTCTGCATAATAAAAATTCACTCTGTAATCTCTTCCATAAGATGGTAAACAGCACTTGCCAAAGTACTGTAGTAACAAGAGGCATCAAGTATGTATTCACTTTACTATTCAGAACAACAGTGAAAGAGTTAATAATAGCTGAATACATTACAAAATTACAAACGTTTTTATTTATTAGGGGTTAGGGAGGGTATGGTATATATGGATGAAACATTAATAACCTGCAGGACTGACCTATTGCTTTGGAACTGCTCTCTTAGCCCCACAGAGACTGTGAAACTGTGTTTTGGTGGTCTATAGGAGAGGTTCAACTTGGCACATGTAGTGGTGAGTGATGTCATTGAATGCATACCATATGTATTGAGAGTTAGTGAATGCGGTTCTCCGTGCACAGGCATATGTAAATGTTGGAATGGAAAAATCATTTTTATGAAAATATAGAAAAGTAAAATAAGAATGTTCTGTCCTAAGCCTGATCAGATCACCAGTAGCTGCCAAGTATGAACACTCCCTGTAAGGTTTTCTCTTCTTAATTCTCCAGCTTCCGGCCTTTTGTTGGCTCTCAAAAGTAGTCCATTCGGAAGGCCTTATTCAGCATGTTCTTTCTATTGATATGATATGAACACCAAATGAAAATTCCATTTTATCCATTAAAGTAAGGCTGGGAGAGTATTTTAGTGTGCATGGTTTGCAGCAGATGGAAGTGATTAACTGATTTAGCTAACTTGCCAAATTGTTCTCTTTTTCCCCAGTAGAGCAGGGTTCTATAAGAGAGATTCATAGTGCTAATCATTGTTCCACTTACTAATATATCAGAAAGAATATAATTGTTGTGTTTTATTCTCATTACTATTATTTAAGACATTATGCTCCCATACTACACTAATGGATATGTCAAATAAATAAAACAACTGATTCCTATTAGGAATTTACAGCTTATATGTGTAGAATACATGAAGATAGAAAAATGTGAAATACCCAGTTATTTAACTCTTAAATTTTTATTAATTAATCACACTATCCTTAATAAAAGGACACTGTCATTTTTCTTAAGCTTGAATAGATTCCATATTAAAATCTAAACTGTTTTGTATTTTATATAAAGACCACTTCACATAACAGTATGATTTTTAAAGTAATTTTATAAAAATAAAAGCAATATTAGTCCATATAGGTAATTAAACCATATAATAAACATAGATAATAAAGTAAAATATAGCAGAATTCTGTTAACATTATATTCTTTCCTTCTAGATTTTTTCTATGTGGATATACATACATGAATATGTATGTGTACGGGTACCTGTTTTTTTTTTAATAAAATTTAGAAACCCTCTGAAATTAATATTTTCCTGACCATTATCACTTAATAATACATATATTGAGTTTTTTAGTCACTAAACTGATTTTAGAAATCTCATTTTTAATGAGGAAGTTTTTGTTTTATTGAGAAAATGCTGCCTTTTGGACTAGAAAAAGTAAATATATCCCTTCCATTTCAGTCTTAAAATTTTAACTAAAGAAGCAGTGGGAAGAATTAAATAATGAGGTGGCTGAAGCTATTACTATGACACATTAACTCTCCCCTTGGCTTTTTTCATTTTGTGGTGGGGCATGACTCCTGTAGGTATAAAGTAAGAGTTAACATCTTCCTGAGTTCGCATTAGAAATTCTAAGTGTGAGCTGGTTAATAATCACTACTTACTATGTTGTACTGAGCATAATATTGAAGAAAAATTTTCTAAGTGAAAGTATCCAAAGGAAAAGTTTTTAAAGTTTTAAACTTTTAAAACTTCCCAGTTAAAAAAATGTTTGTTATGAAAAATATCAAACATGTACAAATGTAGAATTGTATAATGAACCTACATAAAAAATTACCAATTGTAGCTTATATGTGATTAACAATTACCCGCTGTATATCTGGCTTTTAATTGTTTACCCAAAATTTTATGTACAATCTTCCCCTTAGTAAGGTAGTTATCAGAAAGAGGTTAATGAATAATTTGGTTTATATTTATCATATAGATGAGAGGGAAAATAGATTTTTTTCTCTTTACTATATTTATGATCAGAGTACTATAGAACATAGAAATAGAAATCTATGTTGTTTTATTGCCTGGTTTATATTAAAGATCAAAGTCTGTAAATTTAACAGATATAACAAATTATTGATTTACATGAGTCTATTGACTGAAGTATAATTGTGGGTGAATTGGAGAAGCTCATTTTTCACTATTGATCCACCCTTAAACTGGTGTATTTGTTGATAAGGCTGACTCCATAGGAAATCCTTTCTGAAGCATGAATTGCAGTAGGCTTGCCAGGCTTTCATGTGAGAAGGAAAATTATTAGGAAACTGGCAATGGTTAGATCAGTGCTTGGAATCTGTCACAGGATACTCCTGGCTAGAACTAATGACTACTTATTAATTTTTGTTAGATAGTTCCATTATTTATCAGCATCTTGACAGTCTGTAAGATTTTTAAAGAATCTTAGCTAATATTATTAGGATTGGCTAAAGACAACATTAAATGTGAAATATCCTTGCTGAGAATAATAATAGAGGAAACATCTTTATACAGCATTTTGAAGTATAGAGATCACCATAAATCCCAACAGCTCAGTGGTAGCATTTTTATTATCCTCATTTCATAGATATGGAAACTTAAGCCTAATGATATCGTGACATTTAAAAATTTACCTAGTAGTTGTAAAGCTAGGTTTTAGACTCGTTCATTTATTCAACACATATTCCTTTTGAATCTGCTTGTAAAAGGCACTAGGGATAAAGCTGTGAAAAGTCATGGCACTTATCCTAAGGGAGAGCCAGATATTAAACTAATCAATCACAGAATTATTTAATTACAGTAGTGATAAGTGGTACAAAGGAGTACAGCTCAGGGTGAGAGCATATGATAGGAGGACCTGCCCTAGTTCCTTCAAGTTCCCTGAGGAAATATTTCTGAATTCTAAAGAAAGTGGAGGAGGTGAGGGGAGTGCTGTAAGTAGAGGGAATAGCATGGGTAGTAGTCTTGAGGGGGAAGAAATATTTTTAGGTTTCAAAACTGATGTTAGGCAAGTGTATTTGAAACCCAAAGAATGAGTGATAAAGATGGGTCCAAATTTCATGCTTTTTAGCAGAAAAATCCAACAAATTGTTTAGTGTTTACAATCCATGAGGTATTGTGTGATATAGTATGAAAGAATACAAACTTCCAACATAAATTAGAAAACAGCTGACAGCTAGGGTACAGTAGTAAGATAAAGCCAGTAACGGACCTTTATGAGGATTAGGATAGTAGATGAGGCATTTAGGATATGTTTGTTTTTATTTTTAGTTTAGAGGCAGGCAGATCCATGGTGTGTTGAGGATGTGTCGGAGGTAAGGGAGAAAGAAGAGTTGAGGATGACTTCTTGGGTACTGGGTGGATAGAAGGTGCCATTTAGTTTCACTTTTGTGAAAACTGTAGATCTGCATTATCCAACTTTTCTGCAGTGGACAGCCTTACTGTCAGAATTTTATGGGAAGTTCTTCAGAAGGACTTTAGAAAGCTACCTTTACAATTTCCTTTGTAGTTTTTTGAGTAAGGAGTCTGCACAAAGGCCAGGCGTGGTGGTTCACACCTGTAATCCTAGCACTCTGGGAGGTGGAGGTGGGTAGATTGTTTGACCTCACAAGTTTGAAACCACTCTGAGCAAAAGCAAGACCCTGTCTCTACTGAAAAACAACAACAACAACAACAACCAAAAACAACTAAAGCAAGAGGATTGCTTGAACCCAAGAGTTTGAGGTTGCTGTGAACTATGACGCCATGGCATTCTACCCAGGGCAACAGCTTGAAACTCTGTCTCAGAACAAAACAAAATAAAATAAGAAAGGTGTCTGCACAGTTCCTACTGGTTGTTATTCAGTGATGTCTAGTGCTATTGAAGTCAATTGATGAAGATTTTTCCATGCGCAAACCCCATGTGCAGGGATAATAGGGATTAAGTTATATTGGATATGGTGCTTCCTTGTAGGAACAGCTGTTATCTCTTAACTGATTGTTATCAGACAGATTTTCGTGGCTTTAGTTATAGACTATCACCAAAAGTAGTAATTCTATTCCTTTCCATTTGGGCAATATTTATGAGAGTATTATATTAACCATGTAAGTCTTAAAGGATGAAAGATATGGTGAAAAAACATATGCTTTTATAGATACTAGAGAAAGCTTTTAGTACCAATCAGCTTTTTGGCTTAAAACATCAGAGCACACTATAAAATCCAAAACTTAATGGCATTTAAAAAATTTATCATATCAAAAGAGAATAGGTATAAAAAAGTGAATAGGCAAGTCATGATTTTTTAAAAGTGTATTTTCAAAAATTTATTTCAGTACATTTAGGGATACAAGTGTTTTTTGTTACATGGATGAATTATATAATGCTGAAGGCAGGGCTTTTAGTGTACTTGTCACATGAACAGTGTGCACTTTTTTCCTACATGCTTATTAATTTTATTTAAATGACTATCACCTATCTTACTGATAGTCAAGAATTTGTTTTTTAAAATTTCAATAGATTTAAGTGGTACGTGTGTGTGTGTGTGTGTTTTGAGACAGTTTCACTGTCACCCTTGGTAGAGTGCTGTGGCGTCACATCTTACAGCAGCTTCACACACTTGGGCTTAAGTGATTCTTTGGCCTTAGCTTCCCAAGTAGGTGGAACTACAGGCGCCTGCCACAATGCCTGGCTATTTTTTTTTTTTTTTGTTGCAGTTGTTTAGCTGGCCTGGGCCAGGTTCAAACCTGCCACCCTTGGTGTATGTGACTGGCACCATAACCACTGTGCTATGGGTGCCGAGTTTTTTATTACATGGATGAATTATATAATGCTGAAGTCAGAGCTTTTAGTGTACCTGTCACCAGAATAGTGTACGTTATATCCAAAAGATAGATTTTTATTTTATTATTATTTTTTATTAAATCATAGCTATGTACATTAATGCATTTATGGGGTACAATGTGCTGATTTTATATACAATTTGGAGTGCTTACATCAAACTGGTTAACATAGCCTTCACCTCTCTTACTTAATTGTTGCATTAAGACATTTATACTCTACTCTTAATGTATTTAACATGTACCCTTGCATTATGCACAATAGGTCCCACTGATCACCCTCCCTCCAGCCAGGCTCCCCCCTCCCCTCCCCTTACTCTCCTCTTCCCTCTTTCAATCTGGGCTATAGTTGTGCTTTATCATTCGTTTGAAAGTGTAGGTGATTATATATTGGTTTTGTAATAGTACTGAGTACATTGGATACTTTTTCTTCCAATCTTGACACACTTTACTAAGAAGAATGTGTTCTAGCTCCATCCATGTAAACATAAAAGAGGTAGTATCCATCTTTTTTATGGCTGCATAATATTCCATGGTGTACATACACCACAATTTGTTAATCCATTCGTGGGTCGATGGGCACTTGGGCTGCAAGCTAATATGTTCCTTTTGGTAAAGAGTTTGGAGAACAGTTAGGAACTAATAAGTAGACCTGCCATTCAATGCTGTAATTCCTCTACTAGGTATATATTCAGATGACCAAAAACCATTTTACAACAAAGATATTTGCACTCGAATGTTTATTGCAGCCCAATTCATAATTGCCAAGTCATGGATGCAGCCTAGATTTTTTTATTTTTGAAACAGTCTTACTCTGTCACCCTTTGTAGAGTGCCATGGTATCATAGCTCATAGCAACCTCAAACTCTTGGGCTCAAGAGATCCTCTTGCCTCAGTTTTTCATTTTCATTTTTATTTGTTTTGAGACAGCCTCAAGCTATCTCCCTGGGTAGAATGCTGTGGCATCACAGCTCACAGCAACCTCCAACTCTTGGGCGTAAGCTATTCTCTTGCCTCAGCCTCAGGCACCCCCCACAATGCCTAGCTATTTTTTGGTTGTAGTTGTCATTGTTGTTTGGGAGGCCCAGCTGAATATGAACCCGCCAGGTCTGGTGCATGTGGCTGGCACCTTAACCACTTGAGTTACAGGCGCTGAGCCAGTTTTTCATTTAATAGAGATGAGGTCTCACTCTTGCTCAGGCTGGTCTTGAACTCCTTAGCTCAAGCCATTCATCTGCCTCAGTCTCCCAGATTCCTAGGATTACAGGCATGAGCCACTGCCACCAGCTTCCTAATAGATAGATTTTTATTCCTCACCCCTCCCACCCTCCTTCCTTCTTAGTTTTTGATGTTCATTGTACCACTTTATGATCACATATAATCCTCATTTAGCTCCCATTTATTAGTGAGAACATGTGTTATTTGTTTTTCTATTTATGAGATACTTCACTTAGGACAGTGGTCTCCAATTCTATCCAAGTTATTGCAAAAGGTACTATTTTATTCTGTTTTATGCCTGAGTAGTACTGTATGGTGTACATGTGTGTGTGTGTGCCATATTGTCTTTATCCACTCATCAAGTTGATGGGCACTAAGATTGATTTCATACCTTTGCAATTGTGAATTGTGGTATATAAACATCAAATAACGTACACTGTACCCAGTGGGTAATTTTAAAGCTATATTTGTCACTCTCTTCTCAACTTCCCCTTTCTTAGTTTCCCATGTCCACTATACTATAAAAAGTATATTTTCTGAATTGCATGTATTTTGTCAAAAACCCTCTAAAAGAATAGCATAATGAAAAGACTTCTGTCTCATTTATTTGCATTATTGTGAAAATATGACATTTTGAAATTTACATGGAGAAGATTACTTAGATGTCCATTTATTTTTTAAAAATCTGGATCAACAAATAAGATTTCTTCAAACATATAAAAGTTGTTCTTGGAGATCTTGTTAGGAAGTAAAATAGTAATAAATATCTGTATATTAAACTTATTTTTATCAGTTGGGAAATATAAGCTGCATGTATTTTCTAGTAGTGTCCTGATCTTATGGTAATTTTCTGTCTCTCGCTACATCATATATTGCATCTTGCAGTTACAAAGAATATCTTTTCTCCTTTTACTCTGCTGTTGCCCTAGTTGTGACCCACATTGGTTTTTAAAAACTCCATTTTGTTTTATATATAATGCAAACAAAAAAATAGACAAATCATGAGTATACATGTATACATATCAATAAAACCACCACTGAAATTGAAGAAATGGAATATTACCAACATCTCAGAAGTATCTCTTTTTGTTCTCTTGTGATGATTACTCCTTCATTCCTTTCCAAAGGTAACTATTATCCTGCTACCTAACATTATGGATTTTGACCTTTCTATAAATGGAATACAAAAAATATGCATTATTTTGTGATATCTGTATATTTTGACCCCTTTAACTTCATAATATGTTTGGAATATTGATTTATGTTGCGTGTAATAGCAATTTGTTCACTTTTATTTCTGTATATGCAACAATTTATTTTTCTATTCTGTTGTTGATGAGTACACGTACTTGAACTGTTTCCAGGTTTTGGTTATTATGAATAATGATGCTGTCATCATTTCTTGGGTATGTACCTGGGAATGCAATTTGGGCCACAGAGTAAATTTATGTTTAATTTTATAGGTAATGCTAAGCAGTATACCAATTTGGCTTATGAAAATGCTAGTTTCTCTGCATCCTTCTCTACATCTTTGTCAAAACTTGGTAATTTCAGTCTGTTTAATTTTGGCCATTCTGGTGGTTGCATATGACATCTCTTTGTAGCTTTCCTTTGCTTCTTTGATGATTAATGAGACTGAGCGCCTTTTGTTTATTGACTGTTTGAATAACCTCATTTGTGAAGTGCCTATTGAAGTCTCTTGTTGATTTTTGTTAGTTTTTTTGATCTTTTCCTCACTGATTTATAGAAAAGTTATTTGAGTAATCTAGATACAAACTCTTTATCAAGATATGCTTGCATACAATTTCTTACTCTTTTTGGTTTGCCTAAATGGTATTTTCTGATAAACAGAAGTTCTTGATTTAATATAGTCTAATGTACTATTCTTTTCCCGTATGGTAGTGCTTTTTTATTTTATTTAAGAAATCTTTACCCATCTCTAGGTCAAAGGTGGTCTATTATATTCTAAAAGCTTTATTACTTCATCTTTGACATCTAGATGTACAATTCACCTGAAGTGATTTTTTTATGTGAATGGTAGAGGATATAGGTAAAGTTTTATTTTTTCCCCAATATCAATCAACCCAGCACCATTTATTGAAAAGTTCTTACTTTCTTCACTGTTCTGCAGTCACATCATTCTAAGAAATCCAGTGTCCATATAGTGAGTCTGTTTCTGGATTTTTTGTTTTGCTTCATTGATCTTTTTGCCTATTTTTGCTTTAAAATTATATTATGTTAATTATTTTTTGCTTTATGCTATGTCTTGATATCCAGAGTAAGTGCCTATACTTTTTTCTGCTTCTTCAAAATTGTCTTGGCTATTCTTTGCATTTTAGTATACATTTAAAAAATCAGCTTGTCATTTCCATATATGTGGGATTGTTGGATTGGGATTGCACTGTTATCTATAGTAAATAGACAATGGATCAATTTAGGGAAAACAACACTTTTACAATAAGGACTTTATGTCTCTTGGGCCTGTAGTGATTACCTTCCTTTTTATTGATAATGTTGATTATCTGAGCCTTCCTTCTTTGTGCTTTTTTCTTGATCTATCCTTTGAGGAATTGATAAATTTAATGAGTATTTTTAGAGAATAAACTTGACTTTGTTGATCATCTCTATTGATTGTTTTTTATATTAAGTTGCTTTTATCTTTATTATTTAATTTTTTATGTTTTTAATATTTTGAGAAGGATGCTAATATTATTGATTTTTTTAGTCTCATTCTTTTCACATATATGCTTTCAAGGCTATACATTTTCCTCTGAGGCCAGCTTTACTTGTAGCCAACCAATTTTGATATGTATAATTATAATTTCTTTCAAAATATTTTTTACCTTTGTAATTTTTTATCCATTGGTTATTCAGGAGTTTATTGCATGTTTCCAAACATATTCTGATTATCTCAATCTTTAGTGATTTCTATCTTAATTGCCTCGTTGTCTAAAAAATACTTTGTATAATAAGAGTCCTTTAAAATTTATCAAGATTTGTTTTATGGCCAATAGTCAATTTTTTAAAAATTTAACTTTATCGAGGTATACTTTGTACCTACAAATATGTATATAATGCACATATTTCAAACATATGGTTTAATGAGTTTTGAAAAATGCAAAAAACCCCATGAGATTACCAACTGAATCAAGATATAGAACATTTCCATCATTCAAAAACTTTCCTCATTTCCCTTTGAAGACAGTCCTGATGCTACCATCCTGGCACCAAGTAACCACTGATAGCCTGTCATCTTGGACTAGATTTAATTGTTCTTAAATTTCTGATAAATGGAATCGTACAGAATATATTCTTTTGTATTCATCTTTTACTCAACATGTTTTTTAGATTTATATTAGTTGTTCCATGTACATGCAATTTTTTCCTTTTTATTACTGAGTAATATTTCATTGTATGAATATATCAAAATTAGTTTTTTTTTTAAAAATTAGTTTATTTATTGAGGAATATTTGGACAGTGTCTAGTTTTTGAATATTATGAATGAAGGTGTCATAGCTCACAGCAACCTAAAACTCTTAGGCTCAAGTGATCATCTTGTCTCAGCCTTCCTAGTAGCTAGGACTACAGGCACTCAACATAATGCCCGGCTATTTTTAGGGACAGCTCAGGCTGGTCTTGAACTCCTAAACTCAAGCAATCTACTTCTCTTGTCCTCCCAGAGTGCTAAGATTACAGGCATGAGCCCACAAGGATGGGCTACAAGTTCTTTATATGTTCTGTCTATTAACCCCTTATTGGATATATGATTTGTGATTATTTTCTCCACTGCCATAGGTTGCCTTTTGAGTCTGTTGATAGTTTCCTTTGTTGTGCAGATGTTTTTGTTTTATTTATTTATTTTATTTTATTTTATTTTATTTCTTATAGCATAACTGTGTACATTAATGCAATCATGGGGTAGAGTGTGCTGTTTTCATACACATTTTGAAATACTCTCATCAAACTGGTTAACATAACCTTCATGTCATTTTCTTAGTTATTGAGTTAAAATGTTCATACTCTGCTTTTAGAAAGATTCACTTGCAACCTTGTAAGATGAACCACAGAGGTGACCCCACCAATCTCCCTTCCTCCCTCATCCACCTCCTCCCCTCTCCCTCCCACCCCCTTCCCATATTCTAAGGCTATAACTAGGTTCTGACATTCCTATAAAAGCTATGAATTAGTTCCAAAGTAGGGCTGTGTACATTGGATACTTTTTCTTCCATTCTTGAGATACTTTGCTAAGAAGAACATTTTCTAATTCCATCCATATAAACATGAAGGAGGCAAAGTCTCCATCTTTCTTTAGGGCTGCATAGAATTCCATGGTGTACATGTACCACAATTTATGGATCCATTCGTAGGTCGATGGGCATTTGGGCTTCTTCCATGACCTAGCAATTATGAATTGGGCTGCAATAAACATTCTGATACAAATATCTTTGTTGTAATTCGATTTTTGGTCTTCTGGATATATACCTAATAAAGGAATTGCAGGATCAAATGGCAGG
>CAUYQV010106113.1:0-17889 GCA_963574575.1 Galagoides demidoff | reverse complement strand
TGTTTTCTTGAGCAGGGTTTCTAATGCTATAAATTTCCCTCTTACAACTGCCTTTGCAATATCCCACAAGTTGTTTTTTTTGTTGTTTTTTTGTTTTTACATTGCATTTTTATTTTTGCTGGGGTAAAGTTTGTTTATGTTTTAACATCCCCCCAAAAATCCCCCCCCCAGAAAAACCCAAAACAAAACCAAACAAACTAATGCTAACTTAATATTGTTGGAGAGACAGAAGGAAACTTTAAAAAAAATAAAAGAGTGAGGGAGAAAGTATAAAGAAACAGACTGATACAGGTTAGCTGTATAACATTTTGAAACCTCTATTTCACAAGAATATAAAAACACCATCAGCGAGCTAAAAAGGCACATGGAAAACCGAAAGACGTATTTTGCAAGACAGGCAACCAAGAAGTGACATCCCTCACATAGCAGGCTTTTGCAAATCAATCTAAAAATGAATCACCTAACAGTCAACTGGGTGAAGAACATAAACAGTGAGTTTACAATAGAATAAGTTAAAATTGACAATGACTGAACAAAAAACGTTCACTATTAGATCACTAAAAAGTGAGTTCAAGGTCTGAAAACTGAGTCATAAGTTTTTAAAAATGCTTGATAATTTGATAGATGAAAGAATATGTTAGACCATTAAGCCTGAAATGTCTAATTTTGAATCAAAAGTTCAGTTGATTATATCTCAAATAAGAAAGAGCACATCTAATCAAGGTGTGTGCCTACACACAGGTTTGCCATCTTAACGGTAGCTTGTGTATGCCAGCAGCAAACTGAATACTTTTCCTTGCAAGAAGTGGTCCAAATCCCAGAAGAAGAGGCAGTCAGTTGTTGCAGGGTTTGGTGAATAGAGTGTGACAGCCTTGTTTTGTTTTGCAAGGGGATTGGCCTGTTGTATCATTTTGTCCAACTGGGTACAGTAGACATCTGCTGTAAGAGTGACCAAGCTTTGTGAACCTGTAGTGGACGCAAACACCACTAGCTTCTTTTTTGATGAATATTCAGTTTGGAACTGTATTGTGGCACTTCATCTTTATGCCAAATGCTTGCAATTATTAAAAAGAGTCCATATTTTTTTTTATCACACATAACAATATGATACAGAAATGGTTCACCTCTATCTTGTGACAGCCAAAAAAAACAAGCTTCCAGACAATTTCTCTTCTGACACTTATCCAATTCATGCAGACCCATCTATCCAGCTTCTTGACCTTGAAGATTGTTTCTAACGATCCGGTATAGTTGGAATAGCAACGTCAAACCTTGCTGCTAATTCACGTGTACCTTGAGATGGATTCGTTTCCACTACAGTTTTCAGCTCATTATTATCCACCTGGGTCTCAGCTAGCTCACTTTTAAGATTAAAATCACAAGAATGGAACTTTTTAAACCATCTATGTGCTGTGCGTTCATTAGCCACATCCTTCTCAAACGCTTTGTTGATATTTTGAGCTGTCTGCACTGCATTGGTTCCACACTAGAACTCATATTCAAAAATAGTATGAACTTTTGACTTATCTATGGTTTCACAAAGATTGCTCTAAACATTTTTGAAAGATAATCAGAAGACAAAATGTGTCTTTGAAACAACGAGGATGTGCCTTCACAAAGCAAAGCAAAACAAGAAACTCAAGAAGTGTTAAAGTGAAATATCAGAGATAACAACTGTCAAACTTAATACTTAGGGAAATCAGACATTTCATATTTAATAACCTAACAATACCCAAAGTTGCATGGAGTACAGCTTTTCCTAAAGGCAATTTGCCTCATCTTTTAAAACTTTTTAAAGTATGTAAGTCTCTACTGGCAAATCAGTGGATATGGGCTTGAGGATAGCTGTATTGAATGATCATCTCAAGATTGTAATAGAAAAATTTAAAACAATCCCAAATCAGGGGACTGGTAAAACACATTCTCTGCAATGAGATATATGCTGTTATTAAAATTGTCTGTATAGGACTATTCCTTAAGTAGGAAAGTAGTCTCTACCTATTGCTTAATAACAAATAGGACGCAAACTCGCTTGCACCCCATGAATAGCATATGTAGGGGGTAGTTAAGAGCTGTGGAATCTGGAGTTACCCAGCCTATACCTGAATCCTGGTCCCATTCCTGCTCCCCAGGTAATTTGGGACAGCTCCTGTCTTCACTGCAGACGGTTGTACTATAAGCCATACAGCCTGAGATCATGTGCTGCAAAGTACCTAGTGCATCGTCTAACTCAGATGTTAAAAACAATGCTGAAAGGTATTCAGGAAAAATAGACCAGTGGAACAGATGCCAAAACTCTTGGTAGTGGGATTGTTACTAGTTTTTGCTTCTTTTTACTCTTCTATGATTTCTGAATTAAATGTAGCGTACATTTGCACTGGTAAAACACACACACACAGGGTAAATAGCACTTTTATAAGGAAGTTACCAGGAGTCTTGGGAAAACAGCTGAAACTCATCTTTTTAGAAAGAAAAGGAAGAAGACATGACCCAGTGGGGGAAACACCCCCACACTCTAGGAAACACAAGCTCCCCAGCCTCTGGCCTGCCGAGCAGAGGAGGGCCACTCCTCAGTCTGCCAACCAGCAGGCCACAAGGTCACCGTGCCGGGCCACACCTCACACAGGCTGCACACTGCCCCATTGTCTAAGCATGGCCCCCTAAAGTCAATGAGAAACAGATGGCGAGAAAGCTTCTGCCCCTCCACACCTCCAAGGCAGGTCTGCTTCCAGCCCCCAGCCCCAGCAAGGCAATCTGGTTTTCATTTATGAGCAGAGAAAAGCCACAGAGGAAGGAGTGAGGGAGGCCATGGTTTTCAGGGTACCAGAGGAGGACTTGATGCAATAACTCCCCCTACTCTGACAGACAAGGCGGTCCAACCCTGCAGGAGGCCTGCTCCCGGGCTATCAACTCCAGTTCACCTCAGGCTACCTCTGGCTGAACAAGATTCCACCCTAACCTGTGGGCCTGGCCCCTGAGGCCCTCGGGACCAGCAGGGGAAGAGTTCATATGAAGGCTTTCTGAGTTTGTGTTGTGTGGAGGATCCCTACAGCTAATCACAGCAGCAAGCTAGTCCGGACAAGGTGGGGTGGGAAGGATCTGGGCAGGGAGCCTCTTCACCCTCAGGACTCTGACGAAAGTACAGCTATTTGGGAGACAAGTAGAGAATGAAAGCAGGCCAGAAACCAAATTGCACGGGGACAGCAACCCCTTTCCCAAACTCCTGCAAATCCCGGTGAGCCTGACAAGGGTATAGCCACCCCGAGAGGACCGCTGGTGATAGAAAGCAGGTCAGAGCCCAAATGGCAGGGTCACAGTAACCCTCTCCCCACCCTTCTGAAGTGCTTTCGGGCTGGCGTTACTGGGAAGCATCAGACTCTCCTACCTTGGTCCTGCCTGGCACTAGAGATAAGGCCTTCGTGCAAGTTTACCACCTTTAATGGAAGGCAGTGATCCTAAAATCAGTCTTGTGGCAGCATCATTCACTCTGCAGGAAAGATGACGTCCCTCCCACATTCCAGTGACACGAAGAAAAGTCCCTTGAAACTGGGTGAGCTGAGCTGACTTCTGGTCAGACTCCATTCTGCTCCTTGAAATAAAGTCTATCCTTAATCCCTGGACTGGCCTCCTCTCCTTGCGAACTCCAGCCAGACTCTATCCCTAACTCTCTCCCTCACAAGGGAATCATTGTAGATACTGGCAGGCAGGGAATAGCCCTCTGGCCGGTGGGGCTCCTTTCTCCCCTTGTCTTGAGGCAAAAATCATTTCCTGGGTAGGAGCACAGGCTTTGTAGCTGGCTGTCTAGGACCCTTCCCCAGTGATCTGCTTACTTTGCAGTGTTGCCTTAGGTAAACTACTTCAACGCTGTGAGCCCCTGTTTCCTGATCAGACTTATGGGCCTTGTGTCTTCTCACTATGAAAACTACAGGAGATAATGCATTGAAAGTGTCTCCACAGTGCTTGGCACATGTCAAGTGCTCATTAACTGTTAGCTGTTGTCATTATTATAACGTCAGCTCTCTCCATCTTCTTTTTCTACTCTTTGTACCATGGCATGCTCTTGTGCAGAATTTCTTCTTATAGCTTCAACTGGCTACAGTCTCTGCTTGAAGGTGCTCTTTGCCTGTGTACCACCTCTGGGTCCTGCCTGCAGTCGCCACCTCTCCGGATAATGATTTACACTGCCTTTGAAATAAGGCTGAATCTGAATGGCCAACAAACACAGGAAAAAATGCTCATTGCCTTTAATTATCAGAGAAATGTAAATCAAAACTACTCTGAGATAGCACCTAACTCCAGCAAGATTTGCCGATAGCACAAAACACCAGATGCTGGAATGGATGTGGAGAGAAGGGAACACTTCTACACTGCTGATGGGATTGTAAAGTAATATGGCCTTTTTGGAGAGAGGTATGGAGAATCGTCAATGGTCTAAAAGTAGATCTTTCATTTGATCCTGCAAGCCCATTACTAGGTATCTACCAAGAAGAACAAAAATCACTTTACTACAAAGATATTAGCACCTGAATCTCTCTTGCGGTTCAATTCATAATTGCCAAGTCACGGAAGCAACCTAAATGCCCAACAACCCATGAATGGATCAACAAATTATGGTATATGCATACCGTGGAATTCTATTCGGCCATTTAAAAAGATGGAAACTTTACAGCTTTTACATTTACCTGGAGGGGGCTGAAAAGCATCCTTCTTAGTAAAGTATCACAAGAATGGAAAAATAAATATCCAATGTACTCCCTGTTAATATTAAACCAATATATAAACAATTACATGTTCATATGAACAATAAAACACGAATACAGTCTAGTATGGGGGGAGAGGGATGCAGGGGGAGGGGAAAGAAGGTTGGCAGGAGGAGGGAAGGCAGGAGGTGGGATCTCACCTAATGTGCACAGACTGAGGTTGTATAACGTGTGCCCTGGGGGAGGGGCTCTTTTATAACTGAAACTTTACCCTGGAAGTGAGAACAATGTAACCTTAAAATTTGTACCCTAATTTGAAATTTAAAAAAAAGTAAAAAAAAAAATCCAAAAAGATATGTGTCTGAATCATTGTATGTGGCTGCTGTGTGACAGCCCAGCCTGCCCCAGCATTGTCCCCTACTGAGCAGTTATGGAGCAGAGACAACTGTCTCCTGAGCTGACAAAAGGCTTGGAGATGGCCCCTGTGAGAAGTGCATCCAGAAGCCCTCAGCAAAGGGAGAGTGGGAGAAGCAAGCCCAGGGTGGAGGGCTGCAGGGGTGCACCTCTGAAGAAGGAAGGGGCGCCCATGGGGAGCCTCTGAATAACCATGGAGGAGGCTCAACTGGAGAAGACATCAAAGAAGAACAGAGTTATAAGATGCTCCCGAAAGAGCCAAGTTCAGCAGGCTTTTGGATGTGGTGCCTGACAAACAAATTATAGGTGTAGGAAAAGAAAAGAATGGGGACTCGGCAGGCTGCATGGTAATTGAGATTTTTAGGACAAGATGACAAGTCAACTGTGTCAAAGCATGTCCAAATCAGGTTTGACTGGCAGCTTTCCCTGAATGTGCTAATTACACTTATTTGTTCTCCAACAAAAATAGCTTACTTATTGTGAGGGCTGAGGTCCGAGGGTGTGAGCACTTTCTCTCTTAGAGCTGCTGGGTAGCTGTGTCTGAGCGACAGCCTGTAACATGACCTTACAGCACCATGATTGCTTTCCATGAAGATCCGGCCTTATGCCTCTATTACCCAGAGGCAGCTGGTTCGGAGGCCTGGCTAAGCTGAGAGTTCTCAGAGAAAAGGGGAAGGTGAGATTAACCATAATATGTTCTTTTTTGTATCAGCTAGGATAGGCTAAGTGATGCTGCAGTAACAAACAACCCTAAATCTCACCGTCAACAACTAAATTATGCTACATGTCCACTGTGGGTTGGCTGGAGTTTAGCTCTGCCCCAGTCGCAGTCAGGGGCTGGACTGATGAAGCAGCTGCCACCTCAAACCTTGCCAATCAGCCAGACTAAAAGCATACACTGGCTCTTAAAACTTGTGCTCAGAATGGAATACATGACACCAGCTCACATTTCACAGACCACAGTAAGGCATGTATCTGTGCTGAATTGCAAGGGACACGGAGAAGGACAGCCCTGCCACGTGCTGCTCAGAGGAGAAGAGAACATATACTAAAGCCCCAGTGACCCCACAACCTCCATCCCACAGACAGGCTGCCTGCCTGTCACGCAGCTGCCCCGTTCCTCAGCCTGTGCCCCTTTCCATGATTCTGTCATCTCTGCCCACCTCCCCACTGCAATCTTCAAGGCGCAGTTTGGATGAGATGGTAGGTCACACTGCAACTTGCTTCCATAATCATAAGGTGAAGGAGGCCCAGACTCAGGGTGTCAGTGCAGAGCAGAGCCTCTGAGAGCACCCCGCCTGGAGCCCCCTTTTTACAGGTGGAGAAGCAGGGAGTCAAAGGAAAAGCCACATGTTTGTTGAGGGCATAATTCAAAGTGGGCCCTGGGGTACGTGCTCTGCATCGGTTTCCTCCCTTCAGGGCACCTGGGACCTGTGAACCCGCTGATGCACGCCCCTCCCCCCCAATTTACACAGCAAAGGGAGAAGAGGCTGCAGGCACTCTCCCCCTGGCCTGGAGGAAACTGAACAGCCACACTGTGAACTTCCTGTGGAGAAGAAACCAGAGCCCTCAGCCCTACAGCCACAGGACTGAATTCCAACAGTCTGAATTAGGCTGGACTAGGACCCAGAGCTCCCCGTGGAACACAGCCCACCACCACCTTGGATTCTGCCCAGTGAGACTCTGAATGAAGAACCCAGCTACCCTGTGTCTCAGTTCCTGACCTGTGGAAACTGTAAGAATAAAGAAAAAAAGCCTGCATTGTTTGAAGCCACTAAGTGTGAGGTAGTTTGTGACCCAACAATAGAAAAACTAACAAGTCTCCCACGTGGCAGGCTGACGGGACAGGCTCTGCAGTTTCTGCCTGGTGGTTTTCTGCTCTCTGCGGCAGCTGGGGCTCTGATGAGGCTCCACCTTCTTTTTTTTTTTTTTTTTTTTTCTGAGTCGAGCCTCAAGCTATCCCCCTGGGTAGAGAGCCATGGCATCATAGCTCATAGCAACCTCCAACTCCTGGGCTCAAGCGAGTCTCCTGCCTCTGCCTCCCAAGTAGCTGGGACCACAGGTGCCCACCACAATGCCCGGCTATTTTTTGGTTGCAGTCATCATTGTTGTTTGGCGGGCCTGGGCTGGGGATTCGAACCCACCACCTTAGGTGTACTGGCTGGCGCCTTAGCTGATTGAGCCACAGGCGCCGAGCCGAGGCTCCACCTTTGAAGGCAGGGAAACAAGCTCAAATAAACACCCCCAGTGCTCTCTCCTTTCATTCTTTGCTCCATTCAAACCGTCTTGCACACCTGTGGCAGGACAATCTTTCAAAAATGGCTTTCACCGTGCCGTAAAATGGCTTTCACTGTGCTGATTTGCAAGGGACATGGAGGACAGCCCTGCCATGTGCTGCTCAGAGAAGCAGCAAGTCTCTGCTGTCTGGGACATCAATCCTGGGCTTCTAATCCCAGTGTTCAAGGCTTCGCAGACATTGCTGTTCCTCTTACTGAATAAAGCTCTCTGTTTCAGGTCTAATGGTATCTTCATGGGCCCTCTTACCTACCAGGACTGCTCCCTTGTGTGGCCTTCTCCAGCCTGCTCCCTGGGGCCCTGCCCCTGGCCCTGGGGCCCAATCATATCTAAATAATAAAAGACTGAATCATTTAAATCTTCCCTCTTTGCCAAGAGTTCAAGATCTCCAACAACTATGATTACTCCAGGAGTTACATCAGGAATTAGAAAAGGCATTTGAGGTCCTAATACCCCCAAACTGACAACAACTCAAACGTCCATCACTGGGTGAACAAAGAAACTAATTGTATTATTTCCATACAATGGGCTACTGCTCAGTAAAAAAAAGGAATAAATTATTGATAACATGCTATAACATGAATGAATCTCAAAATTTTTATGCTGAATATAAGACACAAAGCCTACATACCATATGACTCATTTATATAAAGATCTAGATAAAGCAAACCTCATCTATATTGACAGAAAGCAGGTAAACAGTTGCCAGAGATGGGGGTTAGGAAGTGGCACAAGGGAATGTTTTGAGTGGAAATGTCCTATATCTTGATTGTAGTAGTGGGTACATGGATCCATACATTTCTCAAGTCATCTACTTTTTACTTAAAATGGATGTGTTTCATTATATGTAAAATATATCTTAATAAAGTTGATTTAAAAAGGAAAAGAAAGGGCAATGCCTGTGGTTCAAGGAGTAGGGCACTGGCCTCATATACCGGAGGTGGTGGGTTCAAGCCCGGCCCTAGCCAAAAACTGCAAAAATAAATAAATAGAAAAGAAATAACATATTCTTAGTCAACTGAAGCTTTGTTGGAAATGCCATAGGATGTAACTTTGTGAAATGGAGATCTGCTCACTGTTTGATAAGGGTGAGCCCAAGAAAACATCTACAAACTGAAATTCAGGTAGAAGCCTCTGTTAGAGATAGATAAGCTCCCAGGATGAGAGCCAAGATGTGGCTTAAAGGGTGGGATAACTGATTTAAAAAGGGATTGTTCAGTAACAAAAGTCTAGAAAAAGGAGAGAAGAGGGCAAAAAGGAGCTGTGTATTCAGGGGAAAAGGCCTAGATTTGGGGGTTCAAAGATAGCCTGCTCACCCACAAGCTCTCCGAGTGCTATGTGCTGGGGCGGGGCTCTAGCAGAGCCCTCATTGTGGCCTGGAGGAATTGCTATTGGGGAAAGCCACACCACTTGGCTCTGAACCCATAGCCACGAGCCACTAGTGGCCAGCCTGGTTAACTTCTAAGGGAACCAGGTCCTGGAAAAGAGGCCCAGAGTTCCTGACCAGTACAGAGGCACCTCCACTTGGATTAAGTGCCAGAGGACCACAGTCTGGGTAATGCTGTCTTGTGTAGTCTCTGGGTCGCCAGCCATGATCCCTTCTTCCCAGTGTACCTCAGGACACTGCCTGGAGAGATGGGGCTTAGCCAGGGCAGTAGCTAGGGTGCTGAGCATTTTGTGGGTGACCTAAGGCTGTGGCAAAGCCAGCAAGCCTCCAGACTTGGGGAGAGCCAGAAAAGAGAAAACATTCCCTTCTTTGGTAGAAAAGAAATGATATCCGAGCTGCCAGCAACCCTAACTATGCAGAGGCAAAAATCAAGTGCTGAGGGAGGAGAAGAAAACTTTTATGTGAAAAGCCAGGGGCTTGGGAGACCGGGAGGAATGAGATGGGAGAGGAGGGAAGAGAATAGGAAAGCACAGCTGGCCACGGTGGGGCTTGATGGCAAGGATGAGCATTGGGGGAAGTGGAAAGGCTCTCCCAGGGAAAGGTAAGTGCAGGAGAGCGAGAGAGCTCTGCAGTCGCACGGGTGCACAGGGGCTGCCTACCAATGGCTGCCAGGCGGCCTCCCCTACAACCAACCCCGAATGCTCTCTCCCCGCAATCTTCTCTCATTACATTGGGACTTGCCCACCCCTCTCGGGGAAGATGACTAGAAGCTCTTAACTAGCCTCTCACTTGCTAAACTGCATCAACAGGTGCTCAGTCATGGAGGAAGAGCCGACACATATTAAGCATTTATTATCCCAGACATTTAATTATGATCTTATAACAACTCTCTGAGGAAGGCAGCACCATCTCCATTTTACTAGGAACCTGAGGCACAGAGAGTTAAGATAATTTTCTCAAATTCAATGAGCTATTAAGGGACCAGCTGAGCAAGAATTCAAACCTCCTTCTTCCTATTGTTTTTATGTGGATATTAAATACATATCCACTCAACTTACTTCCCTGCTTAAAATCCTTCAGTGACTTCCCATTGCTTACAGAGTGTTTTTTCAATATATTTTGTTCTTATAGAACTATTTTCTCCACATCTTGTATCTTGTCTTAGTCTACTTGCACTTCTATAACAACAGTGTCTCACAGTTCCAGGGGCTGGGAAGTCCAAAACCACGGTGTCAGCAGGTGCACGGTCTGGGGAGCACTCTCTCTGCTTCCAAGATGGTGCCTTGAATGCTGCATCCACCAGAGGGCGGGGCACTCTGTTATCACATGGGAGAAGGAAGGAGGACAAAAAGGGACAAACTCTCTGCCAAGTTCTTTTATGGGAGCATTTAATCTTGTGAGGGCAGAGCCCTCATGACTCAAGTACCTCTAAAAGGCCACACCTCCCAATACTGTTGCCCCAGGGATTACATTTCAACATGGATTTTGAAAGGAAGAAAACATTCAAACCATTGAAAATCTACATGAAATGTTAGCCCATCACATGAGAAACAGCAGAGTGGACACAGTCCCAGCAGAGGTGAGGTCAGCACCTTACCTGCCTGCTTTCCCAGTTGACATCACCACTTGAAGTCTCCCAACACCATGTCAATTTGTTTAGGATTGAATGATTGATCAGACTCCCAGTCTCCTTCAAATTTTTCAATCTTAAATGGTTGGGCCATCCATTCAGGAGCCTGAGAGCCACCTTCTAACAGCTTCACCCTCATCTCCCATAAGTAACACATCAGCTAGTCTGTTTGATTTCTCCCTCAACCTCCCTCTGGAAGGAGCCTTTTGCTCCTCATTTGCACTGTCACCACCCAAGGCCCAGCCCTGATAACCTCTTACCTGGAACACAGACACAACCTCCCATGCCCACCCTCATGCCCTGACAGTCCATTCTCCACATGGCAGTCAGAGTGAACTAACAGAAAACTCCCAGCCAAAGAGGACACGAGAACTTCCCACCTCCAAACAAATAAGGCCAGTATTTCCTTTTTACTATCTCTTTTATCTCAAAAAGTTTATAACTTTAAGATGAGACTATCCACCAAAAAGTAAGCTAAGAATCAAAGGAAGCGGGTGCTGGTTGCTTGATCTGCTGTGTGACCACTGAGATTCCCCAGTTGTAGAGTTAATGGAATCCGCTTCTTCTCCCTTGCCTGCAGTTGTTATGGAAATAATTTATGTAAAAGCTCAGAATTAATTACAAGGAACATATACATCTAAAGCACTCTCATGTTTCACTGACATGAAATAATAAATTTGGATGTATGGACATCTGGTTGACAATGTGATGTTCTGAAATCTCAAACAAATTTGATGATGTAATTGAATACCTATCTTTCCACTTTTCCTTGTATACAGGACAAGATCCCTCTCAGAATCTATGTTTATACATGGAGTTGGCCACATGGTCACATAAATCATGGGAAAATTTGGAGCAGATGTTGGTGGGTAGCTGGAATTCTCCTGTTAGGACTGCATTTTAATGAAAAAATGATACAGAGCAGACGTCCTACGTGCTTCATAGATAGAGTAATAGAGCTACTTGAAAGGAATATTTATAGTCAAGATAGGCTGATTTTTAATCCACAAGTATGATTGCTTTATTATTGTCTGGTCTTGGATGAGCCAGGCAGCAGAGTGTGCAGGCATTTCTGGGCGGGAGGGGAGTGGGGCCCTGGGAGAAAGCTTCACAGTACCTTGTGTGTCTTCAGTGTGGTCTCGAGCTCTTTCTCCTCTGGCTGGTAATAGAGATCTTCCCGAGGGCCTTTCTCAGTAGCCTCCCAGGGGCTTGCAGCCTCAGAAACTCTTTGAGAGGGAAGTGGTAAATGTGAGCTAAACCTGAAATCTCACCAATTATGGAAAATAACTCTTTGGCAGTGTAAAGGAAGGCAAAGGTTTTTGAAACTGTGTGTTTTGCTGGTGTTTACTCCTTTGAGCCTGTTTCTTCTGAAGTCATCGTTTTGAACCTTGTTTGGAACAATTTTCCAGACGTGATTTTCTATGAAGGAAGAATGTCCTTTGGAAGACAAACACTTGTGATTCTGAGATAAAGTAAGTGATGTTCGTGGCATCTGTCTCCCTGGCCTCCCTTTCATGTTACTAAGAGGAGTGTCAAGAGCCATAGTCCAGATTTTCTTCTGTGTTTGAAACATGAAACATAAGTAATAAAGCTACAACATTTGATGTGGGAGGTCTAGTGAATAAATGGATTAGAAAATGACTTAACCCAAACAATGACTCAGATTTTCTGAGAAGAGTAAGGCTGGTTATCCCTGCTGATCTCAAATTAGGTTAGGTGTTCTGAATAAGTGAAAACACTCTCCTTAGTTGGGCAATGATCTATTTCAGGGGAGATTTGGGGAGGGCAGATGGAAGAAGAGAGACTGCACCAAAGTTCCCTGGGTTGGGGTTTGAGGATTCTCTTGCTGCACTTGAGCACCTGGGAGCAGAAGGCTCCACCACTGGGGCTCTTCTGTGCCATCTGAAGTGCCCCGTCTCCCTGGGCTCAGTCTAGAAGAATGAATGATAGACAAAGAAGAATGACAAGAATGCCTTAAATCTGAAAATCTTTTTACTGATTGAGATAATTGCAAGGATCACTGAAAACAGAGTAGATATTATCAGCCTGTCTTATGATAAACAAGTTTGTGCACGCTCATTTAAGAGTCAGTGCCAAGTTAGATCATGTCACCCTTTATTGTTTCAAATATTTTTTGAGTGTTTACCATGCATTAAACAGATCAATGAGCACATGATTTCCACATTATTTGCATCAGCACAATATATTATTTACAATATATTTCTGGGTGAAGGAAACAATTTGAATCACAAAAAAAGGACGCAGACTGTAAGAACATACCGCACAATGTTATCAATGGCTCTTTGAATAACTGAATAATGGGCAATCTTTACATTTGGACAATATTTTAAAACTACCTGAGATATTTCTAGCTCAGGCTACCAGGAAAAAAAATCCCCCAAGCAATGACTCATCTACAATTAGTAAGGATAGCATGTTATTTGTTGCCATGGCCACACAGATCTCTACAGACTGCATTCAACACTGGAAGCTGTTTGACCTACAGATTTCTACTTCCTAGGATGCCCCTACTTAAGTCTTCTCAGATGTCTTCATAGCTTTGCAGTACACAGTCCCTAGGTGGACAAATTTGGAATAACCAAGGTTCAAGTAGCAGAGAACTCATATGGTAATGCCTAATTTGTTTAGATATATCTTATGTGTGTGAAAATGGAATTTACATCAATTTCAAAATCAGATAGAAAACCAGTTGTGGATGGTTGTGTCTCCCCAAATGCGTATGTGGAAACCAGTCCCCAATGTGATGGCGTTAAGCAGTGGAGCCTTTGGGAGATGATTTGGTCGTAAAAGTGGAGTCCTTATGCTCTTATGAATGAGAAAAGAGACCTGAGGGAACCTGTGTGTGCCTTCCATCATGTGAGGACACAGGGGGAAGGCTTTGTTCTATGAAACGGAAGGTGGACCCTCATCAGACAGCTAATCTTCCAGCACCTTGATCCTGGACTTCCCAGCCTCCAGAACCGCAAGAAATACATTTCTGTGGTTCATAAGCCATCAGTCTATGGCATTTTGTTACAGCAGCCCTAAAATATCAGTTCTATCATTTTCCACCAGGAAACTGCATCACACTATTGCTTTTAATCTTTTGGGGGGGCCAAGTTTAGATAAGACACACAAACTCTAGGTATTTCCTAATGTACCAAGGTATACAGACACATCTGCTGCTGGGAACACTGGGACTTCAACGGCTACCACAAAGGTTGCAGCTCTTTATAAATAGTGATTACATTAAGTAAGCATTATTTTATTTCACATAAATGTTTCTATCTTAAAATAATTGCAGAAGTTTCAGAAAAAACAACGATAAAGATGAAATACCTGAGAAGTTAGGGATGACCAAATGGCATTGTATTGCAGGGAAAAGGTGTGTAGACTTGTTCCAAATGAAATTTGATGTTATTGTGAGTTATGGATACATCTCAAACTCATGTGACAGTGTGATAATTACCCATAGTCTAAGAAAATCTGCCTCTCTCTTGCTGTAAAGTTCAAGGCATATGTGTATGAATATTATTTTTGCCTTGCAGTCAACCAGTGGAAAATACTGGTTTTGAACTTGGACCTGCCAAAGTGTACCTCTAAGTTATGTTTTGATTATCTCAGCATAAATTTTCTTCACATGTTTGCTAAACAGGGTAACATTGCCATGGATACTTTCCACTGTCCCATAACTTCCCTACACATTCTGGCACTGTTTTCCAAGCTACCACATATGATACCGATTGAACACATTAGCATGTTATTTGTTCTCAGCATGGATGGGAACACCAGAGAAAAGACTGCATAAAAATATGATGAAGAGAGAGGGAACATAAAGTGGAGGCAAATGGATGAGGTGAAGACACAATTTGACTCGGAGAACTGGCTGAGGGCAACTTAGCCCTCTCCCAGCTCATGCAGCCTCCACATTTAGGCTAATCAGAGCAGGTTCTTGGTGAAGAGATGAAACAGGTGAGGGGAGGCATTTAATTGAGCCAGCTGGACACCACAGGGGCAGAGGGACAGGAGAGAGATGGTGAAGGACTGCTCTCTCTCCACACCCTTCACGGGTGCTAGCAGAATTCATCAAAAATTAAATGGCTACTTTCTTTTAGAGATGCCTTTCCTTAATCATGCTTAGAACAAGGAATAGAAAGAAGGAGGTCACATGGTTTTACTTCTTAACTCTATTTGCCATCTTGAGCTGACAGTTTCTGACCAACTTTCAACTGCTCTGTTCAAAGCTAAGACTAGTTGGTTATGCCAGATCATAAAGAATCAAAATGGGCCCCAGTCAGAACCCTGATGGGTCAACTAGGCTTCTTCTTATGGTTAAAGCCACCCAGAGCCAACTCTCCTCTGTGCCTGGACAGCCAGCAGCGTTCACACAGCCCCAGACCAAATGCAAGCTATCCCGAGGTGCTGCTCCTCAGAGATCTACTTTCTCAGGAGCTGTGGCCCTGGGACAGAGCAGATCACGTTAAAAGTGGGGAGAGACCTTAAGGCTTAGCCACAAAGAACATTCTTGTGATTAATCCTAATTGATGACAGTGCACAAGAAGAGATCTCGGAGGATCTCAGGTTAGAGCCTGCCTAGCAGATAAGCACCTTGAAAGGGTAAATATTTCCATGCTAGGGTTGGCTGTAGTAAGTGTTTTTGATTTCATTCAAAGAACATTTGGGGAAGTGGAGGGAGTCAGAAATCCATCTCTTTGTGAATTAATTTGGAAACTCAGAGATACACAGTGAATTGCCCATGCTCTCAAATGAATTCAGTGCAAAAACCAAGTTGAAGAACTTGCTCTAATTACAGCAAGTTCCAGGTTCTTTTCTTCAGCTCACAATTATAAAAGGGCATGATAAGGTGTGGTCCAGGGACCACCTGCGTCAGAACCACTCCAGGGAGTTTGTGGAAAACACCCTGACTCAAAAACTTCTGGGAATGGGACCTAGACATAGGCCTATTTAACAACCTTACCAAGGATTCTGATGTCCACTAACATGTAAGAATCAGGTAGCTGGATTTAAATTTCTTTTTTTTTTTCTTTCTTTCTTTTTTTTTTGAGACAGTCTCACTTTGTTGCCCTTGGTAGTGTGCTGTAGCGTCACAGCTCACAGCAACCTCCAGCTCTTGGGCCTAGGTGATTCTCTTGCCTCAGCTTCCCGAGTAGCTGGGACTACAGGCACCCGTCACAATGCCTGACTATTTTTTTGTTGCAGTTTGGCTGGGGCCAGGTTTGAAACCACCACCTTTGGTATATAGGGCTGGCGCCCTACTCACTGACCCACAGGCGCCGCCCAAGGACTTAAATTTCTGCGTTGAAAGCTCACATATGTAGAATTCTTAGCTGAAGTCACTGGTACTTGGGCTGAGTAAAGGGGAGAGGAGTGTATTGCTAAAATGAGAGGAATCCCTTTAGATGAGGAAAGACCATTCTTAGTGGCTTCTGTTGGAACTGATCCAACTCAGCGTAGAGGATCAAACAGTCAAATCCAGGGTCTGCCAGTTGGAGGAGGAAAGAGAGGAATCCCCTTGCTTTGGATTGAGAACTAAAGGGCTGCACCCCAGGAGTCGGAGGAAATAGAATTTGCAGGAACTATAGCTCAGCTTGGAGTCAACTTTCTCTCTGAAGTTCTATGGAGCTCATCCTGGCTGTGAAATGCTTAGGAGTCTGGCAAAAGCAACCATAATTCCTCTATGGAAGTAGGAAAGAAAAATTCTCTCATGTTTTATTTGTCTGAAATGTATCATATTACTACTTCTGGAGAATATTTATTTGTAGGTATGGAATTCTACGTTAGCAGTTGTATTTTTTGAGCCATGTGGAGATATCATCTTACTATCGTTTGGCTATCATCCTTACTGTTTTGAAGACACCTGTCGGTCTAATAGGGGCTCCTCTGGGGGTAATCTGTTTTTATCTATTTGTTTGATTGTTTATATTTGGCTGCACTTATAATTGTTTGTTTGTTTTCTGATTTTTAATACATTTTCATGTGTGCCTGGGGCACATGTGTGGATTTCCTTTCATTTCTCTTTAGAGTTCCTAGAGCTTCTAGAATCTGTGCCTTGATACCTTTTATGAGCCTCACTTTAGCCCTCTGTTTCTACAAAAAGTTTTGTAAATATAATGTTCAGCAGAGATTAAAAATAACCAGAGTCACTCAAAGACAAGATAACATGTGAGAAAATTAAGACAAACTAGAGAGAAGAAACAGAAGCACAAGAACTTCCGAGGTTAGAGTGAGCACACAGACTTTAATGTAACTATGCTGTTCATATTCAGAGAGTTAAAAGAACACTAAATGTATAACACGCCTCCTGGGTGAGGGGCTCCTTTACAAGTGGAACTTTACCCTGGCAGTGACAACAATGTAACCTAAAAATTTGTATCCTCATATCAGTTTGAAATAAAAAAATAAATAAATAAGCACTAAAAGAATTAAAAGAATCTATAAAAAGAATCAAATTGAAATTTTGAAATTAAAAATATGATTATTAAAAAATATACATATATAATTATTGAAATTAAGAACTCAGTGGATCTGTTTAATAGTAGGTCAGACGTAACTGAAGGGAAAATTGGTCAGGTTTCCCAAGAAAGCCCAGAATGGCTTAGGAGAGCAGAAAAAGAGAGGATGGCTAAGGCACTGGTCTGGGGAGAGGATTCTTTCATGCAGGAAGAGGCCACTGGTGTCGAAGCAGAGAATACTCTGGTTTTCTTATCAATTTTCCCAGGAATGGGGATGAAGGGTAAGAGAAAAGAATGAGGCTTAAAAACGGACAAGCATCAAAATATGGAGTTAGACTCTTTGTTACATAGACCAACTTATTTAATACAAAGAATTATATGCTTTCATTTAATTTATAGTTACTATCTTATTCCATGCTTTTTATTTTTCTTTGCCTGTTTTATATTCCCTTTTCTCTCCATCCTTGCCTTCTTCTTGAGTTATACTTACCCTACTACTAACTTAGGAGTTTTATATGATTTGTCGATCACTTGTTTTAAATATTTATCCTAGAGACATAGCAGGCATTATAACTTATCAAAAATAATTCAGTATTAATTATGTGTCTGTTTCTTTTTGGATAATGTGATGATTCCATTTAACACTTTAACTCTCTGTTATTACTTGCATTTTAATTTTTATATCTTTAAGCCTCTACATTTTGTTATTCTGTATAACTGAATGTTCTTGTCGCCCTTCCCGTCCAGCGGGGAGGGCGGCACTTTATGAGTACAGCGTATGAAAGGAGAAGAGAGCTATAGTAGTTTAAGAAGGAGGAGAATTAGGGCTATAATTACCACGATCCCAATCGAGAGGGCAATAATCTTGTTAGATGGAAAAAGAGTAGGCTGGGGGTATCTTGGATTAACTCAGCTTCGTCGAGGTGGATCGGGAGAGAGATGTTTTTTCCCCACAAGCCCATAAGGAAGAAACACACACACACACACACA
>CAUYQV010106104.1:0-14190 GCA_963574575.1 Galagoides demidoff | reverse complement strand
GCCCTTGTTGTGGGGGAGGGGACTCCCGTCCGCTTGGTGTTGGATTCTGTACCTTTTGGTTGTCTTTTTGGGGTCGCAGCTCGCCTCAGGAAGGTTGAAGTGTGCTCCTCAATCTTCTCTCTTGACTCTGCTCCAAACCATGAGCTAATTAGCTAAACTTCTGTCCTTTCAGCCTCCTTCTGGACAGGAGCTTCTGTAAAAAGCTGGCTGCAGTCTGCCATCTTGGCTCCACCCCCCGCAGACAACTTTCAAAGACAGTCACAGAAGATACTCAACCTTCAGCTATTTTGGTAAGAGAACTGAGGGCAATGCCCATGTACTATTTATTACTAAATGAATCACATTGTAATGCTGATGTTGACCGCTATGTACTTACACTTACTAGGTAGTTGAGACTCTTCAAAGTGCTTTATGCAGATTATCTCATTTAATGAATGTTTTGAGTTACCACATTCTGAGGTAGTTACTATTATTATATCCATCATATGAGTAAGTGAACTGGGGAGAAATGCAGCTTGTCCTAGGCTGTAGAAAAATTTAGAAATATCAGAATCAATTCAAATCTGTACCAGTCAAAAAATATCTTCTCCCCCTGAAATTTCAGACTGAATGTCATCTTACTCACAGGTCATTAAATTTGTTTCTTGTCTCCAAATGATCCCCACACAAAAGAATGAGTTCCTACTCTTGATCGACTACCTATATTGTACAATAATACCTCTCATATCATCAAGGTCATTGCTGGGACTAGCATTTAAAATTGCAGATTTTCATAACTGCTTGACACTGCCATCAAAGAATATTTTGGTGAACTATGAATTTAATACTTAAATATTTGTTAGTCATGTTCTTAGACAATTCTAATACTTAAATCTTACTGTGGCAGGCAATTTACTTTTAACTTTGAACATGCCTATTTTAGACCTTCAAGTTGAAGTGAAATGCACCGAATGGTTTTATTCATTTATTAAACAAATACTTATTGTATATCATATGCTTTCTACTGTCCTAGGTACTAGGGATATGTCAATGAACAAAATAAAGATCCCAGAATTTGGGGGTTCTTCTGCTTTCCACTCAATTAGGCTATAATGAATCTATTTACATTCTTTTTGTAATATTTACCTTTTACCTGTTGAAAGGTAGAATTTATGGATATTTTTAGTTTTCTTTTCTTTAAGTGTTTCCTGTTAGTAGCTAAAACATATTCTTCTTAGCAAAGTATCTCAAGAATGAAAGAAAAAGTATCCAATGTACTCAGCCCTACTATGAAACTAATGTATAGCTTTCATATGAAAGCTATAACCCAATTATAGCTCAAGACTATGTGGAAAAGGGAAAAGGAGGGGAGGGAAGGGGGCAGGGTGGGTGGAGGGAGGGTAATCGGTGGGACCACACCTATGGTGCATCTTATAAGGGTACATGTGAAACTTACTAAATATAGAATATGAATGTCTTAACACAATAACTAAGAAAATGCCATGAAGGCTATGTTAACCAGTTTGATGAAAATATTTCAAATTGTATATAAAACCAGCACATCGTATCCCATGACTGCATTAATGTTCACAGCTATGATTTAATGAAAAAATAATGAAAAATTAAAAAAAATTAAAAAAGAATATTTATGGAATGTATTTTAAAGCTTTAAAAAACATTTACAGGCTTGATGCCTGTAGCATAGTGGTTACAGAGTCAGTCACATACACCAAGGCTGGCACAGATCGAACCCAGCTTGGGCCAGCTGAACAACAATGACAACTGCAGCCAAAAAATAGCAGAGTATTGTGGCAGGTATCTATAGTCCCAGCTACTTGGGAGGCTGAGGCAAGAGAATCTCTTGCATCCAAGAGTTGGAGGTTGCTGTGAGCTGTGATGTGACAGCACTCTACCGAGGGTGACATAGTGAGACTCTATCTCAAAAAAAAAAAAATTAAAAAAAATTACAGTATTTACACCTCTCTAGAAGCTAAATATTTATCGGAATAGCACAAAAGGGAAGTCTCTTAATGCCAAAGTAAAATACAGCATTGACATGTTTAATGCAGAAAATCAGTGCAAAGCGAACTATTTGGGTTTAAGATTATTCTCACTTTTATAGACTACTGACGTTAGTCATTTTTTGGATCACAAGAACTTCACCAGTTAGCCCATGTTTTTTAAAAAATTAATTAATTAATTGTATGAATGTATTCCTGGGTGGGTGGAAATTATTCATAATTCCTTTCCGTTACCCTTATTTTTCTGCCCATGAGTGTTCCCTCCAGAATTACTCAACTATTTAGCCAAGTCTCAGGTGATTCCTTCTATATATTTATATGTGTGTACTCATCTAAGGGAAGATGATGAACAATTAAAAGCTATATAGCCTGGCCGTGTTTGCTCTACCAGTTTACCACATTGAATAGTCTCGATTCTTAGTGAAAGCAGCTAGTCTCTTTGAGGAATACATCCTTAACATCCATCGTGTTGGGAAGACTTCCGTGTCAGTGTGTCTGCATTCTCTTCTGAAATCAGGGCTCATCTCAAAATTAACCCAAGTCCTGAAGAAAGGACAGATTCAAATACCAGATGTGCATGTGCTGCTCTAACTGAAAGTCACCTTGGAATGAGAACGACAGTTTGCATTTCTGGTCGGAAAATACAGAAATATGTTTGACCGAGGGTTTTTAAAAAGTCTGAGATCAAAGCGTTTTTTAAATGTCTAAGAAGGGATTGTGAAGATTTAATTTTTTCATCTCTTTGTTTTTGGAATTATCAATTCTCCACCAAGGCTCCATGACTAAATTCTGTTAATAACAGTTCACTGCTCTGGCAGGGCCCTGCGTGAATATCGTCTGCACTGAGGCTGACTTCATTAACAGTGCTGCCAACCTTCTTTCCCTAAGTTAATAAGAATATCAAGTTTCAGGAAAAATGCAGATGCATGACACAAAGCCATGTCTTCTAGCAGCTTGTCATTTTGTTGTGAAAAATTCACCAAAATCTCAATGAAATAATGCTGAAAATTAATATAATAGACATCTTAAATCTGGAAATCTACAAATCCAGAAACTGTCAATATTAAATCCAAACAAGAGGAGAGACAATGGTTATAAACCCTATCTGCTCTTATCCTTCCTTCTAATACAATTCTCACTGTATTTGTTTAATGACGTGAATAAGAGTCTTTTAAAAATCTCAAGTACTCAAAAAGTGTCTTTTTCTGATGAGTCTTTGGTCATTTCCAAGAAATGTTAGGGAATCTTCCCATTTTTCTGAGACAATCAGTCAAATATGTTAAACTATGGTTTATTTCAAAATATTTGGAAGTCAGCTATCGAGACTTTATGATATTCTCCCCTCTATTACAGCAGCAAAATAGAAAACATCTCATTGCTCCATTTACTACAGCGTAAAGCCTTCGTAATTGAGTTATCTGTGGTTTTACATACTTCAGCTTTTGGTGCCTGTGGTACAGTAAAATAAGATATTCTGAGAAAAAGAGAAAGAGCACATGTGTGCATATATTTACAGAACTTTTATTACAGGATATTGTTATCATTGTTCATGGTTTCAGGTATCAACTGGAGGTCTTAGAATGTATCTCTTTTGGCGAAGGGTGAATTTTCTGCATCTTTTTAGAGCTGTGCACTAACTAGACACGAAGTCATGTGAATTACTCTTTTCTATACATACAATGATTGTACATTTGGCCTCCAATTAACTGCTAGATATGTCCAGACTAAGAACTGGCAAAGGCGGTAGCCACAAGTAACTCATTTATTGCTAGTGGATCCCCAGGAAGTCAATATGGTTATGTGACAAAAATACCAATCACATTTGTATGACTTTTTAATTGCTACATAGAAAATTGTAACAAACTTAATGGCTTAAAATAGCAAAAAATTTATTTTCTCACAACTTTCATCAGCTCATCTGGGTTCTCTGCTTAGGGTCTGACATACTTGAAGTGTGGGACAGGCTGGGGTTTTGTCCTGAAGACTGGCTAAGGAAGAACCCTTTTCTAAGCTGATTCAAGTTGTTAGTAAAATCCCTTTTTGTTTAAGGTTCCCATGGCTGCTGTAACAATATGCCACAAACCAAGTGTCTTAAAAAATACAAAAACCATGGGTGGTGCCTGTGGCTTAAAGGAGTAGGGTCCCTGCCCCAGATATCAGAGGTGGTGGGTTCAAAGCCAACCCACATCAAAAAACCAAAACAAACAAACAACAACAAAAAAAAAAACCCAGGAAATCATTCTTTCACAATTCCAAAGCCTAGAAGTCTGAAGTCAGCGTGTCCTCAAGCTCCTGCTTGCTCTGAAAGCTCTCAGGGAAGATTCTTCCTTGCCTCTTCAGTTTTGGGGGCCATTGGCTTGGCTTGGCTTTCTCTGCTCACAGATAAGGCCAACCTCTGCCACCCTCATTCCATCCTTCACTCCTCCTTTTCCAAGTGCACTGCCCGTGTTCTGGATTTCCACTGGAAGCTCCCCGAAGGTACTAGAGGCCCCCTACGATTCTTTTCCATGAGGGCTTTCTCAACATGAATGCTTATTTTATCAAGCCAGTGAGGAAGATAAACTTTAAAATCACCGAAGACTCTAATTTTTCTTTTAAGGGCATTTATCCGATTAAGTCAGGCCTACCCAGGATTGACTGAGAATCCACTGAAATGGGATATGAAATAATGTGCAGAATATCTTCACTTTTGCCATAATCTTTTGGTCAGGAGCTTGTCACAGTTTCTTCCCATGCTGGAAGGGAGGAGATAGAGGAGGACGTGGACAGCATGAGGTGGGAAGCGTAGTGATCATCCTAAGGTCTTTCTGTCACAGTATCCTCAAGAAGTCTACATGTTTTTTACAGTTAATTTTCTTATCAAGAGCCAAAATACTACTTTACTTCTTACAATATATACTTGTTCAACTTCTTCATCTTCACACATCACAGAATGCCACTGACTACTTCATAAGGTAAAATTTACTTCACTAGACTCATAAAAGACCGAATGTAGTTCTCTCTCCCCTAACGTCAAGTTCAGGAATTCATCTCTCCATATTTGAGAATCTTTTAGTGACTTCATTTTCTATTTGAATGTACGCAATGATGGGAAGCTTTTCCCTGACAGGCTCCATTAGCATTGTAAGAATAGTTTGAAAAGCTATATTAAAATGCACTGAAACACTTTTTTCATTACTGAAAAACAAATGAATCAAATTGCCTTTAATTAAATGTTTTTTTTTCTTCAAAGTCATGTCACCTAAAACCTCAGAAGGTGACATTATTTGGAAGTAGGGGCTTTAAAATGTGACCGGTTAAAATGAAGTCATATGGGACTAGAGCGGGTGTTAATCCAATGTTTGGTGTCCTTATAAGGTGGCCAGGTGAGGACTGTAGAGGGGACACTGCCAAGGGACAACAGAGGCAGAAATTAGAGGAATTTAGAAATTAGAGAAATTGCAGCGGCAAGCCAGTGAGGACTGCAGGCAGCTTCCAGAACAAGGAAGATTCTGAGAAACATTCCTTCCTAGAGCCCTCAGAGGGGACACTCCCTGCTGACATCTTGATTTTTGACTTCCAACCTCCAGAAATGTGGGAGAAAAAATTTCTGTTGCTTTAGGCCACCTGGTTTGTGGTAGTTTGTTATGGTAGCCTTGGAGATGAATACAAGCCCCTTCCTTATCTTATACTCTGAAACATCACATTACAAAATTATTCACTCTTCCTTATGACACCCTATCCAATACCAACATTCATCTTTAGTCAGGCCTTCTCCAAGCTAAAATCAATAGTTCCTTCAAATATTTTTGATATAGCACGATTACATCTTGGTTTTTGTATCTCAAAGATTGGAAATTTGTCAACCTTTATTAAAATATCACAGCCAAGACTGAATATACTCCAGATGTGAGATTTCCAAAGCAAAACAATGTATGTCTGAATTTAATCTCTGAACATAACAGTTCTATTATTTCCATGTAACACTGTGAGATTTTTAAACAGCATCATTACTGCATTGAAACATATCAAGTCTGTAATCTACTAAAATTTCCGATTTTTATGAATTTGATCAGTGTTTGGTCATCTCCAGAATGTGCTTTTGCAAGAAATTGATTGAACTAATCTATATATTAATAAATGTTCCTGTTAAATTAATCTCAGTTTAGGGCTGTTTTCGGCTATCCTGATCTTTTCTAATTAGGATTTTGAATGCCAATACATAATATTTCTTCTCTATTTTGTATTGCTTGAGAATTTGATACGCATGTTATTTATATTTTCAATCTATCCTACCAATAGAAATGACAAGACAATGGGTTAAAGTTCATAAAAATAAGATCAAAATAGAATTCAGTGGTATGTAAATATATGTAAATATAGTATTCATCTAAGTAAACATGTATACATTATCAATATACTTTTTTATCACAGAGGAATCCATAGAATATTAATATTCATTAGTATTTTATCATATAATTCGCCAAATTATAAATTGCCTACCATAGCATGCTTCAGCAAAAAGTTTGACTAGCCAATAAAATAACAATTTAAGAAATTAAATTAGTTTTTGCCATGATTAATTTGTGAAGAAATTTGTCTATAATGTTTTCCAAATCTTTACAAACTATCTATTTAACATGATAATCCATATTTTGCTCTCAGAAATTCAGGTTTGCTTCACAAGTTTGTGATGGTGAAAGAAAACTTTGTTTCGTGAAAATTTACTCTGACCCAAAAGTTTTGATTTATTAACAATTTTAATTTTTTTTACCTTATAATTTACCTTTATCAAACTATGCCAGAGCACATCATTTTCTTTTATATGTGTAATATTTTGGCATTATATAAAGTTATTAATAGAAAACACACAGCAGAAACCCTTGTATTCTCTCCTCGTAAAGTCAGTCGCCAACTTTTCTTAGATTTTAGAAGACATGAAAATAACAATCATTTCAAATAGTACTCAAACACCATAAACACTGGTAATGAGGTACAGAAGTCAATTTTAAGCCTCTTCTTTTGTAGGATGTAGCTGAAATAACCCTCACCACTTGCTTCGATTTTTGTCAGTCTTGTTTAAAGGCTATTTTGCCCTACTGGGTCTAAACAGAAAACAATATGAAAATGCATTAATAAGCCACACTGAGAATATAGTATATGTTGTTTCTAACTCCTTAGGGTTGAGAGTCGAAACATAACATATCCCATGAACACAGGCAAATGCTCCCAGTTACTTCCTGAGCTGCAGTTTCATCATTTTTGTTAGGAAGTCAAGTCTGTGGTTTAGTCTTCTTAGCAGCTTCCAGAACAGAAAGGAAGCTTGCTTTGTTTCCGAATTCTTTTTCTCACTGCTGTAAAAGAATGCCCTGCTTGCCCAGTCCCACCACAAAAATTCTCAGTAGGCCGAAAGCTTTGCCTTCCGGTGTCCAGAGGAGCATCTGTTTCAGGCTCAGAAGAGTTGTAGTGGGCTCCCACAGCAATAAGTCCCCAGGACACGTTCTTCCTCCTTCGTGGATCACAGAACTTTTCCTTTTCATCCAGCAAGATTTCTTCTTTGAAACAAGACAGGAAGTCCTTTGCTTCAGTCCTGATCTGGTCCTTCACCACTGGATAGAGAGGGACACCCAGCTTGTCCAACTTAGGTTTCAGGGAGAACACGTCTGTACAGCCTGGCCTCTGTACAGTCAGGATCACAGCTCCATTCTTCTCCCACAGGTCCTCTGCATTGATGGTCCTTGGTCGTTTTCAGGTTTATACATAGCAGATGTTCACTAACCCGGCTCTCTGGGGTTTGGCCAGGAGAAGCGTGAAGCCAGCAATACACCCTCCTCCCTTTCAGGCTCCTCCACCCATGGCCTGCGCCCTCACGGCAGAAACGGGTGGGCCCCACAGCCTCCGACAGCACCCTCAACCGAAGCCATCAGAGGTGTGTCCAGGGCAGGTGCTGCCCTTCCTCCTGCCTTCTCTTGATCCTGTCACCCCAGGACCTGAGAGTCTCTTAGCAATTTTAATTTTTATCAAAATAATTAGTAGATTTTTTTTACATTACTCTCTTTTCCTGGAGCAAAGTCTTAATCCATTCTTCTCCTTACTGTAACTATAGCAGACATCACCCTTCTCCCAATAGCTTTGGAGAGACTATGTCATCGAGGATCAGTTTTAACACTTGCCTTCATGGCGCTTACACTCTCTGCATTTGCATTTTGCTCCTGACTTAAAACTATTTTCATAAATCTGAGAAATGCAAGTTTTTTACTTTTCATGATCTGTGTCCTACAAGAGAATTTCCTAACATGTGCCGTGTGGGTCACTGGTGTTCTGAAAGATATTGAATATATTTTTAGGAGAAAATGAAAGCTTCAGTATACAAATATATTTGGGAAATATGCACTGGATAGCTTTCTTCATGGTGGCTTCATGGTGCATAGTAGCGAATAGGTTAAGATTGATAAGGGTGATAAATTCTGCAGCAAACAAACCCCTTTAACTTTGCATGATATAGAGTTTTACGAAATTGCTTGGGATCAAAATATTTTTCTCCTCAGGATACCTCTTAATACCTATTCCAAAGAATACAGTTAAGAAAGCATAGAGTTAAACCATTAATACTTAGGACTTTGGTATGAATTATTTGATCATATGAGTCTGAACGACATAGGATACTCTTTCCAGAGCTACCCTCAAAGAAGTATTTCTGCCCCTCAATGGGGAACACAGCCAGCACACAGTTTTCAGTTGGCAGTTTTGGAAGCACCTCTGTCAGAGCACACAGCAACCAGGGGAGCCGTCTTGACCAAGCAAAATGGGTTCTAAGGATTTAAACCTTTAGGCCTAAGTTGGTACAACTTTGATAGACAGTATTTGTTCTATAGTTTTCTTCTGGGTATACCAAGAGATTTTCATTACTTCCTTGCAATTTAACTTCTTCTTTTTTTTCTTTTATTGTCTGGGATTCTTTGAGGGTACAAAGAATTAGGTTACACTGATTTCATTTGTTAGGTAAAGTCTCTCTTATGATTATGTTCTGACCCCAAGAGTTGTGTCATCGACTTCTATTTGTACCTAATCCTGCATCCCCCCCCTTTCTTTTCTCAAGTGTGAATCCCACATCTTGCAGCCCAAACTACATCTTAGTATCTGATTCTTGAGAACTTCTGTGATAGATGAAGAAAGACAGAAATTTAAAAAAAAAAAAGAATGCTTTGAAGTAATTCTCTTTGGAGAAATATATCTTAGAGACAGGTGGCAGGAAAATGTCCAAGGCAGAGGCAGTGTTAGAGCAGCAGTGAGGAGAAGGGCACTCCACACGGATTTGATATATGAACAGGAGATCCTAACGAGGCATGTGTCAAGGCCTCAGAACTGTACTTACTGTTCCTCAGTAAGAAGGAAAGAAAATAAACAATTCCAAGGACAAATATAGTTGCTACATTATTTTGGTTGACCAAATGATAGGTCTAAACATATTTTGTTTCTCTGGTCTCAGGGTCAAGGACAGAGCCAGCCTTAATTTTAAACAAGACTATAAATTAGGGTCTGGGCTAGATTGTCAGTCCATTTCATTATCTTGCCTCATTTCAAACCTCTGCTGAAGTTAGCTTCATGGCTAGTCCCAGGAAGTGGTAATTTTGAGTCAGCAGATATATTTTTGGACTGAGATTTGTGTAAAGACAAACTAGTGCAAGAGAAGATAATATACCCCTAAACCACTTACTACTCTAAGTTAAATTGATTCATTGGGCCATTTAAGAAGGAATACAAATCCAAAATCTGATCAAATTGACCAAGTATTCTGTGAAGCTATTATCTATTTAGATTAACTATTGAGATTAACTATTAAATCTAAAACAGAAAACCAATATAAAATGCTGCTTTGGCTAGTATAGGTTGAATTAATCATCAAATTCAGTTCTCAACTACATCATGCCTCTATAGACCAGTATTTTTTATTGCACTCTGTGATCACCAAAGAGTTTCTTCTTGACCTCTTCTAAGAATGTTCTCTCAGAAAGGCATGTGTCATTCTGAGTTATGTGGGAAGACTGCAATTTCAATCAATTTCCTCTTATTCTTAGAGGAAGGGATGTTTCATCTCTTTTGTGGTATAGACACCTAAACACTTGATGTAGTTTACAGATCCAGAAAATAAACATATACACCTTACTTCAAGAAGTAGTGCTCTGATTTAAGAATTAGTCATCTCATTCATTATTGTTTGAGAAAGTTTACTTTAATAGAGTTAATAGTCAATTAACTCAGGAATGGTCATAGGATTTAATTATTTTTCTCTTCACGTATTTGAAAGTTAAATATATTTGCAAGAAAAAACAAACATATCGAATCTTAGCAATGGGCTTCCTCAGAAACCTCAACACATTTTTTTACTTCAAATATCCATTCCCTCCCATATTTTACTGTTCAAGGATTTCTGAAGATTATAAATATGAAAAGCAATTTCTAGATATTTATATGAAGAAAATATATCACAATGCATTGTGATTATTTGTTCTTAGAGTTGAAAACAGGTTAATTTCCAGAAAAGACCTTTCTTTCTTTTGAAAGTAGAGTTGATCAGTACTTATACTGACCATTGTGATTGTTGCTCTAAAAGATTGTTTTTTGAGGCCAATATCTCTTGGGGAGGTATTGAAACCCCAGAACATACACAGACTTCTCAGACAATTACTTGGAAGAAGTAAAATGTTACTCTACTTCTGATGATAGATGAGGTATTCCTGTTACCATTACATCAACATAAAATCAAGAAGAAATAAATGTATCCTTACTCTTTGAGGTACTTTGCCAGATATGTTACCTACATTGCTTCAGTATACTCATCAATTGCAATTAATTAGGTAATAAACTAATTTAATTTTTGAGGTAAGAAGATTAAATTGTGCAATATACCCAAGACCTCTTATTTTTAATTTGTAGAGATTTAATTTGAACTTTAAGTTCTGAAGTCTGCATCCTTTCCACTTCATTAAGCCACCTCAGTCAATAATGTGCCTTTCATCGATATTTAGTCGGTATAACATTTACATTTTAGAAATAGTTTTTTCATATAGTCTGCCTAGCTAGACTTATAACCAAAAGACTTGATGCAAAAAGAAAAATCTAGATAGGACTTTAGAGTTGTCAAAGTAGGAATCTGAAGAGAAAGTATATTTTATATCAGTTTTTTAAAACTTTGTTCTGTTATTCTAAATAATCAATGAACAACACACAGGTTTGAATGAGCAAATTGATAGTAAATTTTTTGATAACAAGGATTCCATTAATATGCTTAACTCATTAATGGTTAAGTTGAAATTCAAAGATGCAAACTGAATTGACATACCTTCTCATCCTCAGTGTCAGGAAGGAAGAACAAAAATTGGATACGGTGGCGCCTGTGGCTCAAAAGGATAGGGTACCAGCCCCATGCTGGAGGTGGTAGGTTCACACCCAGCCCCGGCAAAAAAAAAAAAAAAAAAAAAATTGGATGTGGTTGTTCCACCTAGTTGGTAGAACTCAATTGTTCTTATAGCTCTGATAACGGTCTTTTTGATGAACCTTATCACATTTTAAATGATCTTTGAATTTTCTTACTAATGCCCTAGCTGTTTGATAAATGACCTGGAAAATGAAGGACTAGCAGATTAAAGACACTCTTCTTAGGACCAACTAATCAAACCATTTTGGTCATTTATTTATATGAATGAACTAGGTGCTAGCTCATTCTCTGATAAGACTAACTGACATCAAGCTGATAAATGAGTTTACATCACTAAGATCACTGCCATTGCTTCCTGGAACCATCACTATCCTGGAATCAGCAATACATTCTCCATCACAGAGGGAAACAATGAAGGACTCCTATGCTTTTGATGTAGAAGATAACCACACCACACGACAGACTTGCATCCTCTAATAAAAGTTGACTTTTTTTCTCACCATGAGGTAAGCTCTATTGCCTGGGTCATGGTTTCTGCCCACTCCTGGCATTGTGACCCTATTAGATCTTAAATAATCTCTCAGTACTATTGACAGTACCACACCACCATTGATACTTTTTATGTTATAGTTTGCTGTTCCAGTCATATTTGCCTACGTCTACACCACATTGTAGCCTTGAAAACTTATCTGTATCAGATTTTTGTCTTTCTCAATCACTTGTGCTCTGATAGTGGGGTGCCATTTATTGCAAAAGATACTCAGTAACAAACTAATAGTCAAGATATTTGATCAAACTCTCATATCTCTAACTATCCATAGGCAGTTTGTTTTATAGAATGTTGTAAAAAGCCTATTCAAAAATGAAATTAAACAATTTTAAGTCTAATTTCCTTACTTCACTTTGGTCCCCCTACTTTAGTAAGGCATTTTTTTTTTTCATTGAATACAGCTTTTCTTAAAGATAGATCATCTCCTCCAGAATGCTTCCAGGGCAATTCCCATAAAAAGGATGAGGTACCATACAGGCTTGCTTAAAATGTTTGAGATTCTATTCTGACTATTCCTGGGAATAATACTTATAGTTTTTTCTAACCTCTAGTAGAAACTTTAGATACTTTAAGTATCTAGTAGAAACTAGATACTGCCAGAAGGTGACCTAAGGTATTTATCCCAACTCTAATTCAGCCACCTGGGTTCTGTTTTTGAACATATAAGGTCTTAGATCATGACAATCATTGCTTGGTTGAGTTCGCTGGACTCTAAGTGTCCCAGTAGTGTCCTATGTGGGCCAGAGTAGTTATGATAGTGTGTAAGTTTCATAGAAAAATTATCTGTTTTTACCTGATCCTTCCAAATGAAATTCTGGGTTCAAGTAGGAGAGAGTTAATAAATGTCAAGTTATAGCTACTACAATGAGATACAATTTGGGAGATTGGTAATAGAAGGAGAAAATATCACCTTGGTATCTGGGAAGAAAAAATTTTAGACACAGAAATTATGATGATGAAAGGGAAATTAATAATATTTGTCTTTGAGAAACACCCCTGAAGGATTTCTCATTTAGAAAAATACTCTTATATGACTCCCCTAATCTACTGCATCAGGCACCTTAATTTAGTTGACTTCTGTCATTTCCTGCCAGACCCTCTAATCATAGTTATCAGAGGGTTATCATAAAGGTTACCAGAAAGGGCAAGGCATGGCCTCAGCTCTTGGACCTTCCTGAAAGCAACTGTCAGTATTTTTGATATCTTCCCAACTCCCATTCCTGTAACTATCATATATTCATTCCTGGGGTAGCACTTGAACGTTATTATACATTATTTGTTATAAGGCCCTGAAACAAACAAAACAAAACAAACAAACAAAAAACAACATTCCGTTGCAGAATGATATAAAATAGAAGGTTGTCAGATATAGTGAAAATTAAAAACTGATCTATGACAATCTGGGAAAATAAAGTCCTAAGTCAAATTTTGACAGGAATAATTCCATCAATCACACTTGTTAATGGTTATCTTCAGTACTAAGAGAAAAGGAAATAGATGTTAGAATCATTGAAAGAGACACTGAATTATTTATAATTTCGCTTAAGTTAACATACCATGAAATGTATATAGTTTTTACCATGAAAGTTACATTCAGTGATTTTCAACAAGCTGGTTTGTTACCTTCTCATTCTTAGATAAGAATTAAAGACCCTTTCTAGGTATTGCCATGCATAGGTATCTCATGACCAGAAGGGGCACAGCCAGATCAGCAAAATGGTGTCTCACACTAACTCTAAATTCCACTTTAATGACTGCTGATGTTAGCCAACTGAAATCAGCAGAGTGCAAATAAGAACTGTATGCTGTACTGTTGCAGGCAGACGAGGCCCTATGGAGAGAAAGAGCACCCAAATACCATGTTTATAAGAGGAAAGGCTTTATTTCAGCTGGCAGAGCTTACAGCATAGAAGAATTTGTAATGGCTGCGCTCTCTGACTGGCTCTGTCTTTCCCTTTGTATCTCCAGTCAGAAAGTTTCAACTGGCTCGGCACCTGTGGCTCAAGCGGCTAAGGCACCAGCCACATACACCTGAGTGGGCAGGTTCGAATCCAGCCCAGGCCCACCAAACAACAATGATAGCCAGGCATTGTGCAGTCACCTGTGGTCCCAGCTACTTGGGAGGCAGAGGCAGGAGACTCGCTTGAGCCCAGGAGTTGGAGGTTGCTGTGAGCTGTGATGCCATGGCACTCTACCCAGGGGGATAGCTTGAGGCTCCATCT
>CAUYQV010106102.1:0-18762 GCA_963574575.1 Galagoides demidoff | reverse complement strand
TTATGGTTTCATGTCTTAAGTTTAAGTCCTTAATCCAGCGTGAATCTATCTTAGTTAATGGTGAAAGGTGTGGGTCCAGTTTCAGTCTTCTACAGGTCCCCAGCCAGTTTGTCCAGCACCATTTATTAAATAGGGAATCTTTCCCCCCCCCTCACTTGAATTTAATTGCTTTTTTCTCTCCTGTGGGCATGTAGTCATTCGTCTATTGGTTTTATTTTAGTACTAAGTACATTGGATACTTGCTTTTCCATTCTTGTGATACTTTACTAAGGGAGTATCTTCAACTCCATCCAGGTTAGTAGAAAAGATGTGAAGTCTCCATCCTTTTTATGGCTGAACAGTATTCCGTGGTATACACACACCACATTTGTTAATCCATTCATGCATTGATGGAACTTCAGTTGATCCAAATCTTGGCGATGGTAAATTGAGGTACAATAAACATTCTAGTGAAACTGTCCTTATGGTAAAATGATTTTTTTATCTTTTGGGTAGATGCCTAGGAATGGGATCAAATGGAAGGTCAACTGTTAGCTCTCTGAGAATTCTCCATACTTCTTTCCAAAGAGGCTGTTCTAGTTTGCAGTCCCACCAATGGTGTAGAAGTATTCCCATCTCTCCACATCTATGCCAGCATCTACAGCTTTGGGACTTTGTGAAGTGGGCCATTCTCGCCAGGATGTATATTAAGTGACACGCACATATTGTCAGGATACAGACTGTGCAAACACAAGGCCTGGGTAGAAGTCTGAGATCTGTGGGGGAGGCCTCCTTCCTGGCAGGCTGGGACTCTCTGAGGCAGAAACTGGCATTGCCATCCCAGGAAAGCCATGGGCTCTGCTCCTAAGTCCTTAGGGCTGATTGAATTGAGCCACCCAGATTATCTAGGAAAACTTTACTTTAAGTCAACAGATGACAGAACTTAGTCACATTGCAGCAAAACCTAGATGAGTGTCTGATGAATAACGAGGGCCTGAAACCCAGCCCAGGGAGTTCATGAAACTGACTGTGACATCAGCATACTTCCCCAAACCCACGCTCTGTGGCTGTGAGCTCTTTTTGTGAGCAGGGAGGAACCCGTGAAAGCTTGTAGAGACACACATGGGACAGTCCACTCTGCATTCTGAAAGATCAGATTTTAATGGTTAAGTGGTAAGACTTCTTAGTCAATTATTAGAACAAACAGTACCAAAAATAAAACATGACTTTCTCCAGGGTGAATCCATGTGGATTACACTTGCCCTCAGAGGAAAATGAAGTAAGGTGGGAAGAATCCCAAAGAAAAGTTATTTCCCTGAACACTCAAAAAAAGAATTATTTTCCCGGTACGCAAGGATTTTTCAGTAACAGATCAAAATTCCCAGTAACTCTCCAATCTTCCATTGAATTCATGATTAATGAATTGATGGGCATTTATGAGCACCTCATCAGTGCCCCCCAGTGCTCTCATGAAAGTAGGAAAAAACAGTTAGCCACAGGCCCTGCCACCTCCCCTGAGAGACAGTGTCAGGGGACTCCATCAGCATTCTTTCCACTGAAAGTGACAGAACATCCCATTCAAAGGCCCCACAGCAAGGAAGTGTGGAAGGCTGCTCCTCCTGATAGGACTAAAGTCTAGGGCAACGGAATCCACGTCCCATGACCTAAGGTCCATCTCTCCACATATCTTAGCTCTGCTTGTCTCTGGGGTAACTTCACTGGGGGCCCATCTCTCCTTGTAATGAGAGAGAGTGTTGCCTGCAACTCCTGGTCTACATCCTTCTAGCTCAGCAATCCTAGTAGAAAAGTCTCATGGACTCCCAAGGTCCAGCCTCAGGGCCTCACTTATGTCACTCGCCCTACAATGCATTAATGAATATACCCAGAGCAGTGGGGTACACTGGAGCAGCTGGAGAGTGAGTAGGGAGATGAAAAGATCCCAAAAAGGAAAATCAAGAGGTCATTCCCAAAGAAAGAGCATGGTGCTGGGTAAGCACATCACAACCCAAGTCCCAAAGGCTTCCAGGTCAGCTCAACTCAAGCCCCAAAGGCTTCCAGGTCATCTCAACTCAAACCCCAAAGGCTTCCAGGTCATCTCTACTCAAGTCCCAAAGGCTTCCAGGTCATCTCAACTCAAGCCCCAAAGGCTTCCAGGTCATCTCTACTCAAGCCCCAAAGGCTTCCAGGTCATCTCAACTCAAGCCCCAAAGACCAGAGCAAGTCAGAATGGAGCTGAGAGTCCATGAGTGTCCTGCCCTCAGTGGAGACTGAAACTCCTCAGCTCTGAAGGGGCAGAAGTACACGTAACAGCATTTGTTAGTACTATGTAGTTGTGCTCTTAGCCACATGTATTATTAGAAAATCAAACGAGGTAACATGCAAGCATGCCTGTAAGTCACAAACGTCATCCCTGCGGTGAGACTGCAGTTTGTGCAAAAAGGGAAATGGCAGGGCCGTGAACACTGCAGGGAAGGAGGGATTTGTTCTGTCTTGTTCTGGCCCCAATATTGTGGGTGAGCCTTTGTGATGACGGGGCCTACCTTCAAGAATTAAAATAACACTCAGGAGAGCTATAGATGTGTTTCTCCCAGCTGTGTGGCTCCGGGTGAATTGTGCTAGTTTTCTCATCTGTAAGGTGAGATAATAATCAGACCCACCTTTGTAGGATTATTGTGAGAATTAGATGTGTTTATCCGGGTTGAGCATCCCTAATCTGAAAATCCAAAATCTGAAATGGTCCAAAATTCAAAACTGTGCGAGTGCCAACATGGAAAATACCACACCTGGTCTCACGGATGGGTCAGCGTTAAACTTTGTTTCATGCCCAAAATTACTGAAAATATTACATTAAATGATCAAGATCATTAGGCTCTGTGTAGAAGGTGTATATGAAACTAAAATGTTGAGTTTAGACTTGGTCCCATCCCCAAGATATCTCATTATGCACATGCAAATATTCCAAAGTGCAGAAAAATCTAATGCCTGAGATTCCAAACACTTTGGATAAGGGATATTCAACCTATACAGGAAGGCACTGGCTGTGTTCTAAGAGTTCTGTAAATATTAACTATTGTTATTGGTCTTCAAAACTATTTAGGGTGGTTTGGTACCTTTATTCCCATTTTCTAGATTTAAAAACTGATGCATAAAAGAATTAGGTAGACAAGGTGAGGTCTGAACATCGCCGTTACAATGGACGCAGACAGGGTGGGGCAGGAAAGAAGAGAAGACCAAGGCATCTTGAGTTTCCAGATCCTTAACCTGGATTGGCTTTCAGCAGTTTCCTGGATGTTCTAGAATATTCCTTTAGCCATGAATTGGATGGCAGAAATTTGAAAGATTTATTAGAGAGTATTTCCTAATAGTGTTAGGAAAGTACCCTGGACACCACGCAGAACTGAAATGCTTTTTCATCTGAATCCCTAAGCCCTCTGCACACCCAGACTATGAGAAAGGAGACTGTTGCCAGGAGCTTCAGAGCCGCATTCCTCCGTACCTGGGCACATCCGAGGTACTTACTTATAGCGTCTCCCCACGGCAGCCCACGAGCAGATGCTCCCCAGACAGACACAGAGAGCGGTGAACCACCAAGTGTGTGAATCAAGCCTCTTGCCCCCAGCCAGGGCCCCTTGAGCCCGCCACTGGCATGCACCCTGGCAGGCCAGAGCCTGGTGATGCCCTGCATGGTCCATGAAGCCCTGAGGCCATTCTGGTGCCCGGCTCAGCCTCTCCCGCCAGCCCATAGGTGCCCCAGTATGGAGCAGTGGTCTTCTGGCTTCTGCAGAAAGCCCTGGGGTGTGACCTGCGGTGGGTGCATTTAGGCCAGGAATTCCTGACAAGTCAGTTTTGCCTCTCTGTGGGCCTATCTCCTTTCTCCCTCTCCTAGCAATAAACACCAGTAAACCATATAAAAAGAAGCAACAGGAAATTTTCACGAGGAATTTGAGCTCAATGAAAATGTAGAGGTGAGAGTGACCAGGAAAACAGGCAAATGGGAAAGCCTGGGAGTTGCTATCCTCCAAAGAGGGAACCTTAACAAGTCCAAGGAACGCCCAGAAACAGAGACCCTGAACTGGTCTGGAAAACACAATCTCTCCAACTGAACACAGTGTGTGTGTGTCCCACTATCCCCCACTAGAGGTCATCCTGCAGGACACCCCCGCCCCCCCGCACTTCCTGGGCAGCCCCCTTAAGCCCTGGGCTGCTCAGGCTTACCACAGTGTTTTTCAACCTTTTTATCTCAGGGCACACTTGAAACTATAGTTAAGCTTCCCCAGCACACTTAAATTACATTGATCAAAAAAAAAAAAGTAAACAGAATATACTTACTGTGCTTTGAACTGCTTTTAAAAATAATTAATGTTCTTTAACATTAATTAAACCATAGCACACTGGTTGGAAATCACTGGCTCGAGGGAGGGAGCAAAGAGACCTCCAGGAAAGCGAGCTCACATTCCAGGCTAGAGGGCCCCAGCCCCGGCTTGCTCAGCAGCACCTGGGCCCTGGGCCTGTGCTTAAAGGCAGACTCTCGGGCCCCACCTCCCAAAGATCTTGATTCTGTACATGTGGAGTGGGGCCTGGGGCATCTTTGGCTTTGAAAGCCCACCCCTTAGAAATTCTGGGGATCACATGGGTCTAAGAACCATCACTCTAATGAACCTGCTCGCTGTATGGCCTACAGCCCTGCTCTGAGTCTGTGTCCTCTTCCACAGGGTGGTTGTGACAAGCAGAGGGTGTCGGAGCACTAGCACCCAGGGAGGGCTATTCACTTGTCCACATACGTTTGGTGAGGGCTTGCTACATGCTGGGCCCTCTCTGAGCATGGGGGGGGGACATAGCAATAAGCCAGAGAGGAACTGTGCCCACACGAACCTTCCTTTCTAATTAGGGAAGACAGAATAAACTAGTGACCACTGCCCACATCAGAAGTGACTGCAGTCGGGGAAAGAGTAAGGCATGAGGGGTGGGCAGGGCCAAGGTGGGACAGCTCCATTTCATAGAGGAGGGAGGGAAAAGGTTCATGGTTAAGTGATGTTTGAGCAGGGCCCTGGAGAAGGTGAGGGAGCTAGTGAGCCTGTGCTGGTCTAGAGTATAAGCATTCCAGGCAGAGGGAAAGCCTGTGCAAAGGCCCTGGGGTCGGCATATGTTGGGAATATTTGAGGAGGGTAAGGTAATGCAGCTGGGACAGAGAAGTTCAAGGGATAATGACAGGAGCTGTGGTCAGGGAGAAACCCAAGGGTGGATCTTATAGGGCCTTGCTGCTATGTAGCTATAGAGTGGGCTTTCCAGAAATGGTAGCCGACTTAAAGACAATCCACATGTACCTACGTGGGAGATCTAAATAAGCCACAGAACCCCGGGCAAAGAAAGACATTCATCATACACCATGGAGTGAAAAGGGTACATTGCAAAATATGGGTATGTTTGGATTCCACTTAAAAAATATCAGAATATATTTGTGCAAAGTAAAAATAATCAGTTCACGAATGTGCACAGGAAACTTAACAGTATGAATCTTGTAGGAATCGTGTTCAGAGGATAAGACTTATGCATAGGAACTTTCATACTTTACTCCATATAATCCTACAGCATTTTAATCTTTTATGACAGAAAATGTTTCATCTGTAATTTACAAAAATATATAATATATATATATATAGAATCCAGAGTGAACTGAACTCCATTCTTCACATTTTAAGGACCATGGGGCAGGGGGTCTTGAACTACGAGGCCTGGCTTTGGCACCTTATGCACCCACAGGGATCCTAATTATGAATAATAATTTAGACACCTCACGTATTTCCCAAAAGGACTGGAGTAAGACTGTTTCAAACTGTACTGTGGGATTTTACTTTATGGAGGTAACTGACTGACTGCATAAACAGGCTGAGACCGTGGAGAGGACATTTTTATAACTCAGACTTCCTGAGAGGAGGGGGCATGCCGTGCCACACAGGGCCACAGGGGACAGTGCTGACTTTGCCAGGGAGCAGAAGAGGGAGAGGGGAGGGCCTGGGCCAGAGAATGGATTGCATTTTTCATGGGAAAATCGGGACAGGACAAAATAATTCTGGCAGCTTGGAGGCATGGGAACTGTCCCTAGTTGTCTGGCAGCTGGCCGGGGGTAGTTTGGGGCAGAGGAGGGTGGGCTCTGGATTGGTGGGTTTACATTTTTTTAAAGTGCCCCTGGGCAAGGCCTTTGCTTCGTCTAAGAATTGGCTAGTTTTTTGTTTTTTTGAGGGGGAGGGGTTTGCAACTTTTGGACAGGGCTGGGTTTGAACCCGCCACCTCCAGTATATGGAGCCGGCACCCTACTCCCTTGAGCCACAGGCACCGCCCAGAATTGACTAGTTTTGAAAGGGGCAGTCTCCCCCCAGTCAGAGGCCAGGCACCAAGAATAAAGAAAATATAGTTAATGCAATTGCCCTGTGATGGTTGAATGCCACATTGACAAATATAGAGACTCAGAAAACACAGTTCCACCACCCAATAACGAAGGAGCCTGCATCCTAACTAAGACGTTCTCTGCCAGGACATGTGATGGACTGGGGGGCAGAGAAGGAGAGAAAATAGGGGAGGCAGGGCCAGTCGTCCAAATGACACTATAAAAAAAACCCAGCAGATAATTATATGACTTCCTGTGTGCTGGGCAGATACAGGACGCCCTAAATCTATTATCTCTAACAACCAAGCCCTTTGAAACATGCATTCCTATTGCCGTTTTACAGAAGACAGAAATTAGGCTTGCAGGGGATATGTGTTTTGCCCAAGGTCATGCAGCCAGTAAATCTAGGATTTAAACCTCGGTTTATAGGACTCCAAAGACACTGCTTTTATTTTAAGGCATGATTTCTGAGAATTTGAAAGCGACAGAGAAAAGCTGAAAACATTTTCTCTAAGCACTGAAGCAAGACAGTTGGAGGCCCCCACTCAACACAGTGCTGAAAGTCTGAGGCAGAGCCGTGGCATAAACGAAAACAATAAAAGGCATCCAGATTAGAAAAGAGGAGGGCAAAGTTTGCTGATGATCTGATCATATATCTAAAAAACCCTAAAGGCTCCACTAAAAAACTCTTAGATTTGGCAAATGAATTTAGTAAAGTTTCAGGGTACAAAACCAATAGGAAAAAATAACTAGCTTCTTTTTGTTTTTTTTCACAGTTTTTGGCTAGGGCTGGGTTTGAACCCGCCACCTCCAGCATATGGGGCCAACGCCTTACTCCTTTGAGCCACAGGTGCCACCCAAAAATAACTAGCTTTTTTAGACACTAATTATAATCAAGATCAGAACCAAATCAAGAAGACAATCCCATTTACTGTAGCTACCAAAACAATAACAAAATGTCTAGGAATATATTTAACCAGGAAGGGGAAAAATCTCTACAAGGAAAACTTCAAAACACTGATGGAAGAAGTTGTAGATGACATAAACAAATGGAAAAACAACCCGTACTCATGGATCAGAAGAATTAATGTTGTCAAAATGGCCATACTGCCCAAAGCAATGTACAGATTCAGTGCAATCCCTTTCAAACTACCCACAACATTTTTCACAGAATTACAAAAAAAAAAAAAAAAAAGCCTTCTGAAATTCATGTGGAACCCCAAAAAGAGACTGAATAGCCAAAGCAATCCTAAGGAAAAAGAACAAAGCTAGAGGCATCACATTATCTGACTTCAAAGTGTACTGTGAAGCAAAAATAACCAAAGCATCGTTGTCGTTGTAATGGCTTAAAAACAGACACATAAATCAATGGAACTGAATGGAAAACCCAGAAATAAAGCCACATATCTATGATCAACTGATCCTTCAAGAAAACACACTGAGGAACGGGCATGATTTTCAATAAATGAATTGAAATTGAAAATTGAATTGCCATACACAGAAGAATGAGACTGGACGCCCCCTCACCACCACCATATACAAAAATCAACTCAAGATGGATGGAAGAAGTTAAATGTAAGCTATTCCTACAGAAAACCAAACATTGGCATCGTGAAGACCTTCTTGTGGATAGCATCATAAAATTGCCTCTAATAGGGCAACACCTGTGGCTTGAAGGAGTAGGGTGCCAGCCCCATGTGCTAGAGGTGGAGGGTTCAAACCCAGCCCCAGCCAAAAAAAAAGAAAAGAAAGAAAATGCCATGAGGGCTACGTTAACCAGTTTGATGAAAATATTTCAAATTGTATATAAAACCAGCACATTGTACCCCATGATTGCATTGATGTACACAGCTTTGATTTAATTTAAAAAAAAAATGCTGTGTCCCAGGAAATACAAACAAAATTGGTAACATCAAGATACATCCTCTGAAAATGCTGATGGTCACGGGGAAAACATCCTGTATGTGTTGTTCAGAGATCACAAGTCCTCCAGGCAGGTTGGCAGGTCCCTCAATCTCCAGTATAACTCTCAATACTGGAAAACACCAGAATGACATCCATCTACCCCATTCTAAGGGGAAAAGGTGACCTATGAGTTTTTTACTCAGCCAAGTTGTGTGGTAACTATACAATAAACAGGCAAGAAGTTAAGACTATATTAACAAAACCCATCGAAAATATTTGATGATGAAATCTAGCATAGCAAGACATGAATCAAAATTACACACGCAGCCATGGGGAAGCCGCCATAAAGGGACAGCCGTAAGTGCTGGATCCTTTTACACAGACACAACACCAGTAGGGATTAGTTAACAGAACCGAGAACAAATGTTACAATTCCAGGCAATTCAAAAATGATACTGCAATAATGAAAATTTTCATGCTAGGGGTGGAAGGGAAAATTAAGTATGTAAAGTCCTCCTCTTTCATGGCAGAGAGCAAGAATTATACTATAAAGTTGAAACATATAAAGTTTTTAAAAAGCAAAATGGTGCTAAGCTCCAGTGTTTTTTCACAATTGTCTTTTAACTTTAAAATCATCTGAAGTGCGGCGTTTCCTTTGTTTGATTCTAGTTTATTTTCACTTTGGCAGTTTCAAGTAGATTTATGTTTCATAGTTTTTATTCAAATAACATGCATGATATGAACCTATTTTTGTAAAATTACATCTACCAAGGCCGCTGGCTTACTATATCCCCAGAGAGGATCTGGAATGATGTTCGCCAAATGTTGGCAAAATGATTTCTAAGGAGTGCAAGTTTGTTTTGCTTTGCTTTGTTTCTTGTTCTTTCTTTTTTTTAATTTCAGATTAATCTGAGGGCATGGTGTTGAGGTCACACTGTTTTCATTTCTAAGGTAAAATTCAAGTTGTAGTTGAGTCTTTCACCTGGGGGTGCTGAACACCCTCGCTCTGTGCACATTAGGTGAGAGTCTGCCAATCACCTCCCTCCTCCCTCCTCCCTTCTCCCTCCTCTCTCCCGTTTTGCCTTCTTCTTCCCACTTTCTAAAATTCTTTGAAGTTTTTATAGCAAGCAGCTACGTTTCCACAAACTTACCAGTCTCACCTAAGTAATCACTCTTGTAGGGGTATTGTCAGCTGCTTTGGCCACAGAAAGTCTGCCTGCCCCTGAGCTCCATGCCTCCCCAAACTCAGCCAGGCCCTGCAGTCTGCTGGGCTCAGGGAGAGGTGCCCGACCGCACAGCTCTGCTATTCTGTAGTAAGCAACCCAGTCAGCTCCCATTTCAAGACAAGTAATCGATTCCTCTCCTCGGGCTGGGTCACAAATTACTGGGAACGGGGTGGGTTACGGCAGAAATTGATTCCTTCCCAGCTTTCAAGGCCAGAAGTCCAGAGTTGAGCTGTGAGAAGGGGTGGTTCCTCCGGAGGCTGTGAGGGAGAATCCTCCTCTGCGTCTCCCAACCTCTGGAGGCTGACAGCGGGTCTCGGGGCCCCCTGGATTGTGGACACATCACCCCAGTCTCGGCCTCTGCTGTCACACAACCTTCTCTCCTGTACCTCTCTCCCCCCTTCTTTCTAAAGACAGACTGGGTTAAGGGAGCGTCCTAATTCGGGAAGAGTCATCTCAAGATCCTTAATTACAGCTTCATAAACTCAATTCCCAAGTAAGGTCACATTCAAGTATTGGGGTGTATGCGCCTTTGTGGGGACAGCCATTCAGCCCATCACAAATGCTTCCGAAACGGAGTACCAGCCACAGCCCTTTGCAACACGGTGTGTGCTCAGCATCGGTGAACCCCAGTAAAACAGTTGTATTCCTAATGTTTTACAAGGAGTTGTTTATCTTTTCTGTATTACAAAACTTGTAATGAAATAATATAAAAGACATTTTATAAGTGAAAATGGCCTCTATTTCTAACATTCCTAAAAAATACTAGTAGCAATATATTGGTTCAATGTTTCCCTATAGTATTTTTCTATGTATATACAAACATACCTTTTTTTTTTTTTACAATAATGTACTAATAATGTCCATACCGTTTCACAACTCTTCATAATGAATATATTCTGGGCAGTTCATTCAATGGATTCACCCTGGTTTATTTGAGTAATTTCTTCAGTTTGGTATTCAATTGTTTTTAACTTTTTGTTGTAGCTCAAGCTGGCTATGATAAATATCCACATAGATATATAGATATAGCTTTGAAACAGACCAAATCCGTGAGCTACTCTTTTTATGTAGTTCGTGGTAGCCGAGAGGGCTGGATGAGAGTTTCTCAAAACACACAATGACCTGTTCATCTTCCTTAGCTATATGACTTGGTGAAAATCACTTAACTTTTCTAAGTCTTGATTTTCACAGGGAAAATAAGCTACAGTCTGTAAATCATGGTAAGGATTAAATGAAGATTAGAGATCATGCTTATAAAGTATCCCAGAATATAGTAGGTGTTTATTACACGACTGTTATAAATTATACTTCAGAGAGGTTCTGCCAGGGAGACTCATCTTGGGAATTTCACCATGGAAGGAAGAAAGAGTGAAAGCCAAAGGCATTTTCAAATCAGTGACCAGGATCTCTTAAAATGTGCTCTCTGGTCTTGAGTGTGCACTTGAGACTTTCAAGCAACACGGTCAGAGCAGAGCGACCGGGATATCATGTTATTCTTCAGTGTGAGAGAGAAAGCAGACTCAGTCCCCTCTCGGGTAAACTGCACCTCACCGTGCAAATCATTCTCAAGTGGCAACCTAAGAGCATATCTGGCAGCATCTGTGACCATGAGCCCAAATTCCACAACACAAAGACACCATAATTTGGGCCCAGCAATGGTTACAGTTTTAATACACAGTGAGACAGTCAGAACTTCAATGATTTTGCATAATCTTCCATGGAATTACTTGTGGAGTCTGGTCCGACTTTTCCACAATGATAGGTGTTTAGGTTAGGAAGGCGTCGGCTGCAAGCAGCAGGAAATCCGAACAACTGTGGCTTAAACTAGCAGGGATTTTTATTCTTCCCATAGCAAAAAGGAATTGCTGGCATTGGCGCATCTGTTCATCAAAGCCGTTGAGGACCAAGGCTGGTGTCCTGTTCCCACTGTCTCCGGTTGTCTTTTGTCCTCATGCCTGTGATGGAATGACAGACAGAAAGAGGACTCTGCCCTCCAGCCATCACGTCTGTGTTAGAGGCAGGCAGGGGAGGAGACGGGTTGTGCCAACTGGGTCTATGTCCTTTCATCAAGAAAGCAAAGGCCCATGGGTGGAGGGAGGGTGATTGGTGGAACCACACCTACGGTGCATCTTACAAGGGTACGTGTGTATAAATGTAGAATGTGTATAAAACCAGCACATTGTACCCCATGACTGCATTAATGTACACAGCTACAATTTAATAAAAAGAAGGAAAGAAGAAAGAAAGAAAGAAAGAAAGAAAGAAAGAAAGAAAGAAAGAAAGAAAGAAAGAAAGAAAGAAAGAAAGAAAGAAAGCAAGCAAGCAAAGTCCTTCCTAGTTCTGGGTGAGAAGGCCGCTCACAGCTCATTGGCAAGACTCATGATGGATGAGTCCCAAGCCACCCACAGAGGAGGCGGGAGGGAAGTGAGGGTGTAGGAACTGGGCTGTTGTCTCTCAGCAGGATCAAGCAGCAAAGGTAGAGAGGAAATAGAAGGGGATTTAATCACAGTATCTGCCACCCAAAGATTCCCAGAAAGCTCAGGAAACAAAACCAGAAATTGCTTTGCTTACTTCTGGTCAATGTCTGTTGAAGAGTTAGTCTCCCTCATGAGTATTTATAATCTAGGTAATGTGGCTGAAAATTAAATTTGAGCCAAGTTGGTTTTTAGAAAAGAAAACCAGGTCCTTCTTTGTCAAGTCTTTCCTGTTGACCTTCAAATAAAATTTAAACTCCTCCCCAGGGCCTTGAAGACCCTTCCCAGCCTGGCCCATGCCCAGCCCCTCTGATGCCCTCACCATCCCCTCTGCTGCTCACTCTCTTCCTGCTGTGATCACTGCTGCTGTGGTGTCCCTATCATCAGCCTCTATAGGGCCCTCTCATCCCCATGGTCACTGTCACTCACCCTCCAAGACTCGCCATCCTCTTAGCTGCTTTTTGGTCTTTGCAGCCCTTGGAAGTTTCTAGGGCATTTGCTGGCTGTTTGGTGTCTGCCAGCCCTTCCACAGTGCCACTCCCTGAAGCCAGGAGCATCTTCTGTCTCCTTTGCTGGATCTCCCAGTGCCCAGACCTGTGCGTTGCACAGAACAGGTGCCCAGCAACTCTCTGTTGAATAAGTGAGGATACAGACCAGAGTTAGGAAACCAGACACCAAATACCCAGGGAGAACCAGCAAAGGGGATGCAAATTTAAGCAACAGGCTGAGGGTACAAACATGCCGAGGACACTCCACGGGGCTTAAATTTAGAGAAGATAAAACAAAGATGCGCTATATGGGCCCTCGGGCCTCCGAGGAGCGTCCTATCCACCAGGAGGACGAGCTCACGAACCTCGCAAGGGAAGCAGGGGGACAAGAGGGTGGAGGCTGAATGTGCCGCCAGCTTCGAATTGCCTAATTGGAAAATGATGCACGAACACTTCACAAGAGGGATGCCTATTATAGTGTTCCTGGCCAGACCAAAATTAAAAACAATCATGCTATCCAGCAATACGGAATTTGTGAAGACAATTTCCAGTCCACATAATTTAAAAATTACTTAGCAGCATTGTATTTTACTACATAAAAATTGATCATATGTGGTAAGGGCTGATATGATACGCAGAAAGGGATGGAGAGAACGGTGTCGTTTTCAAAAAGGAGAGAGAAAGAGAGGGAGAGAATGTGTATCTTTCCAGTGGTGGATCCCAGAACGATGGCAGGGTTACTGCTGCGTGGTCAGATTACAGCCGAGTTCCACTTTCTTCATTTTGTTTACTCAAAACTCTCTCATTTTTCTAAGATTAATATGGATTAATTATGTAATCTTTTTATATTTTCGCTTTCAATTTTAGCTGGCTTTCACTCATCTTAGTTTGAAGTCTTTTGGGGTTTTTTAAAATTTTTTTCTTTCTTCCTTTAGGGATTCTCTTGCCCTTTGCCTCCCAAGTAGCTGGGATTACAGGCGCCCGCAACAACGCCTGGTTCTTTTTGTTTTGTTTTGTGTAAAGACCGGGTCTCTCTCTGCTCACTCCGGCTCATGCTGGTCTTATGCTGGTCTCAAACTCAGCTGAGCTCAGGAGATCCACCTGCCTCGGTCTCCGACAGCGCGGGGACAACAGGCATGAGCCACCATGCCCAGCCTAATTATGTAATCTTTTTCCAACTTGGAACAGCTGAATTAGGATGCATGTTGTAAATTCCATCTCAACAGTATGATCAAAACACTGGATACCAAAGAGTCTTTCCCTGAAGCAGGAGGGGGCAGGCTACTGTTAAATATTATCCCAGGCACTTGGAGATGTTGGAAGGCAGGGCAGGAAATGGAACAAGTGTCTCAGGAGGTAGTGCCAATGGCACAGCCACAGGGAAGCCCAGGCAGACTCCTAACTTGAGGGACATTGTCAACACATGGACCTGGGAGGAGGCCAGCATAGCTAAAATGTCCCTTGGAGTCACACCCTGTGTGTGCCAAGCTCACCCACAGAACTCACAAACTCGTTACTGTTCTCCCATTCAGGTGAGAAGCCTGAAAGGGACTCGTCCAATATCCTCTAGAAAGTGAAAATTAGCCCAGCTCTGCCTAACTCCGAAGACCCAGTTGGTCTGCCCACCCTGTAGTTCATCATCATCATCCATAACGTCAGCCATGGGGCCTGGAAGACACCTAGCTGGGCTCCAGGAGCACTGTTGGACTAAAATTTTAATCAGAGGAAAAATCAAGAAAGATGGGCCGTGCCGGTGGCTCAAAGGAATAGGGCGCCGGCCCCATATGCTGGAGGTGGTGGGTTCAAACCCAGCCCCAGACAAAAACTGCAAAAAAAAAAAAAAAAATTAAGAAAGACATTAAATATAATGTTGTATACTGGATTAAAGGCAGAGAATTAGTAGAAAAACTGGGAAAATCTGGACAACCTGGAGCTTGATAATACACACATACACAGGTAAAGACCTGCTTTTGTGGGAGGATGAGGGCAGGAAAGAGCTGGACCTGTCTGCTTGGTCACGGAACCCAGCTCCATCTCAGCCCCAAAGCAGGCTCCAGGCTCCCCTGGAGAGCACTTCAGACACCCTGAGTTGGTCCAATCAGTTGACTTCATAGTCTGAAAAGGGGAGTAACTCAGCCAGGAACACGGAGACTCCCAGGCCTGCCAACCCCGGTGCTCCTGCCTGTACACCAACTTGGGCCCCAGGACAGATGGAATTTTCAGATCAATTTTCAATTCCACTTCTGCTCAGAAACATCTCCAACCAAAGCATATCACGCTCTAAAACTGTTAGAGCTTGCAAAACCAATAAAAGTTTAACTCATTCTATTGAACATCTGTATTTTGAAAAGCTTCATACACCAAATATTGCTGACATAAAGAGGATACATTTGCTATGCTTTCCATTCAACTGGGCATTGCTGGAGCAGCAGCCCCCAGACCCAGGCCCAGGCCCTGCGTCCAAGATGCATGCATGTATCAAGGAAGTTAGTTTAAAAATCCAGATTCCCCCCTAGGCTGGGGAGATTCTAGGTGATTGCAGGTTGGGACACATCCCTGCATTTATCTGTATTCATTTACTGATCCTTGCTTACAGTGGTTTTCTCAGGAAACACAAACTGAGGATGTGGGCTGTAAGTGGAGGGAAGATTTGGTTCTTATACATGCTTTCTATTGAATGGAATTTTGGAAAACCTTTTGACGTACCCCTGTAGGGAATTACAAATCTAGTGAGGTGCTGTTGGGTCTCCTAGAAATAGACTGTGTTGCAGAAACACCTGGGGGTTCTCAGCAACCTGGGCAGCTAATGTTCCACCGCCCAGGGCCTCCACCTGCACTACCCTCCCCCCCACCCCGGCACCCCTGTGTGAGATCCTGAGCTCCTTCTGCTCACCTACCTGTCCGTCTAACAGTGAGGTCCTACCTGGCAGAGTGCATGGTGGGCCTTTTTGCATCCTCGATGTGATCATTCTTCTTTCTGTCCTTGGTCCCTGCACTGGAATGGAGTGGAGGTCCCTGAAATAATCAGAACTGAATTATTTGGGGAAGCAAACCTCTCCTTTGTCTCATAAAACCAAATCAGTTGACTGGAAGCCAGAATGTGTATGTGCTAAAACAGTTTCCACACACCCTGCTAAGTGCTAATGGCCAAAATTTCTCACCCTGGCCCTCCTGCCATGAGCTCTGCTGGGGGGCGTCAGAGCTCTGCAGGCGTTTGAATTTAAAGTTATAAATGTGTGTGTTCGTAATTGTTTGGACATCTTCCATGCTATTTTGAAGCTTTCGCGTATTACTTTGTTTTCTTTTTTTTCCCTTTAGATGTAAATAATTATATTACTAAATATTTGGGAAATGGAAGAAAGAAACAATTCCTAATTCTGCCACTTTAACAAAGTGGGTGTCAATATTTGGGTAGATTTTCTGCCCGGTTATTAATGCGTGAGCTATAATCATCATATGCATTATAATCACACTGAATACAATTTTGTCTCCCAATTTTTCTCCTAGCAATAGATTGAAAATATTTTCCTTATTATGGCAGAGTCATTAGAACCACGCTTTCAACCAACTGCATAATATTCCGTGAGTGATTAGACCACAACATATTTAGCAATCCCTGGATTGTCTAGCACCACGGTTCTCAACCTATGGGTCGCAACCCCCAGGACCTGTATTGAAGGCTCACAGCATTAGGAAGGTTGAGAACCACCGGTCTAGCATCTTAGTTTATTCCAGGTTTTTCTGTTTTTAATAATATTTCCATAAGCATCTTCACAGACTAATATTTTTATTGAGTTAAGAATCATTGCTTTAGGCTAGATTCATGGAAGTAGCAAGTCTTCTGTTTTTAGAAATCGGAAATTGCATGGATAACAGTATTACCCTAACGAGGTAAACTTAGAAAAATCATCCAGATTTCATGTGCCTATGCTTCCTCCCTGGTTTTCAGGGGCATAACTTTTTGCAAAGCACCAACCAGGCAGCCTGTGATCTACCAGAGATGAACAGAATTGCAGAAAGATCAGAGGGAGCCTCTTTATTTGGCTTCTGCAGCTCTGACAGCAATTTTTGAATACAACCCAGAAACTAAACAGTGTTTTGAAAAGTGGCAATGCTTGTCATCCAAATTGTAACTCTCATTCCACATGTGAACAGCAGGGAAAAGAAACTGCCATTAGTCCCCACCGAGAAAAGCTCTCAAGGGTGCAAGTGAACACATATAGGAACAGAAATAATTGTTTGTTACCATTTAACAGCAGCCGTCTGGTCCATTTCTCCTGGCAACAATTCATTCCTCTTCCATTATTTCAGGGAGACAGTATTAAATAGGTTAAATTTCGTCAGTAATCATTTATAGTTATTGAGCACTTAACAACGGGCCAATGTTCTTGTCCACATGTATCTTAAATGTATCCTTTCAGAAACTTATTGAGGGAACATGGGGCTGGAAGGATACATTTAAGATACATTTGTGTAAGAACAGTGGATACAAAGTGTGGCACAGAGAAAATGTTACTTTCTATCTATCACAGAAATAGTAGGCAGTACAGCTGGACTTCCAACCCTTCAGATATCACACCTTGGCCAGCCCAGAGGCCCTACTGTTTTTTATGTCTGCAGGGCCTTCTAGTTTCTTTATAGGCAGGGCCTTCTAGTTTCACCTGGTGTATTAGTTTTGTAAAGCTGTTCTAATAAATTATCACAAACTTGGTGGATTAAAGCAACACAGTTATTACCTTATGGTGCTAGAGGTCAGAAGCCTCAGATGAGTTCCAGGCTGTTCCTCTGGGTGGCTCTGGGGTAGAAGTTGTTCCCCTCCTGCTCTGTCTTCTAAAGGCTACCCACATTTTTTGGCTCAGAGTCCCTCCTTCCATCTTCAAAGCCACCAGTATAGCATTTTCCTCGATCCCCTCTGCTTCCATCGTCACATCAACTGCTCTTTAGAGCTCTGACCTTCCACCTCCCTCTTAAAAGGACCCCTGTGACTATCTCACTGAGTCCATTTAGATGTCAGGGACAATCTGCCCATCTTGAGGGCCTTAACTTGATCAGATCTGCAAAGCCATGTGAAGTAACATATTCACGGTCCTAGGGATTAGAGCATGGATGCCTTCGGGAGACCATTATTCGGCTGACCACACGTGGGGAGTAAAGAAATCCAAAGACAACTTGAAAAGGCATGAGTGCGCCTGTATAAGCTCCTTTCTGGAGATTCTGCTGGAAGAACTACTAGATTCGGAATTGTAGCGACCCAACAGAACCAGTGAAAGGAGACAAAGATGGCTCTATAAGAACATGTACAGCACCTTCTCCATTCTCGAGCCCCTGATATGTGCCATATACTTCATGCACCTCAAGTCATTTTATTGTCACAACACCGGCAGGGAGAAGCCTTGTCCTCAAACCAGAGACAAGACAAGTCAGGTTCAGGTCAGTCATGGGACTCTCCAGAGGTCGCACCAGCCCTGCCATCACCCACACAGTGGTTCTGATCCAAAGCCCAGATCTTGTCTCTCCTGGCTAGAAAACTGAGACCAAATTTGATCAAAATGAACAGCAGCCTTAAGACATCAAGCAGTGGGATCTGCAGTGGCAGGGGGTGGCCGTCTGCACACACCTGCCAGCACCAGCCCTGTCACCTGTTTCATATTCCCTTGTCTGTCTGTGTGAGAAACATCACCCCTCTGTGAAGGGATGACCTCTTCTGTTGCTGGCTGCTATTGCCCTAGCTCCGCATACAGGCCAGGCACAAAGTAGGCACGACATAAATATTTGTGTGGCAAATAAATTTCCCTCCTTTGACCTGGAGAGGACTGACCTGAGGAAACCCTACCATTTGCAGCATGGATGCAAGCACTGCAGAAAGATTCTCAACAGCCAGAAAACCAGCCATGAGCCCAAGTCAACGCACAGTCTCTTTGGAAAACGTTTTGAGATCTGACTCAGCCAGTGTTCTCTTTGTTAAAAACTGATTTCTAACCCATTGATTGAGTTCTTTACTACCATATTTCCTACTAAGAGGGAGACACTTCAGTTCCAGTTCAAATTAAAAAGGAAGATTATCTACCTAAAACAAATGAGCCAGGGAGTAAGGTAATTGTACATCAATATAATAAAATTCAAGAAATTCATTAGCATGACTTAGTACTCCATGGGGGTGGGGGAAGGGGAGAGCATCGAGAGAGATGGCGGGAAGGGGTGTAGGGGGAAAGGAAAAGCAGAGAGGGGGAAGGACGGAGGAAGGTGGAGAAGGGGAGAGCAGAGAGAGGGAAGGAGGGAGGGGATGGGGGAAGGAGAGAACAGAG
>CAUYQV010106100.1:0-19491 GCA_963574575.1 Galagoides demidoff | reverse complement strand
AGATTCTGGCATAATTATGACACATCCCAACCACTAGCTTTCCCAGTGATGATTTAGTAAAGTTATGGAAAATCAAGAGAGGAAGATAATTAGTAACTCCTTCCACACCATTTATGTTTGAATCCAAATAGTGACTTTTTTTCTAAAGTATATGTGTTGTCCTTGAGCTGGTAGCAGGTATTAATTTTGTTTTATAACAATGTGAAAGCCATACTCTTTACAGATAAAATGGTTTATTTTGTACCAAAATAAAGAACAGATCTTCAGAACCATAAGACTCCATCTTTTTTTCATTGCAAGGCTAGTATAAAGGTATCTACATGGAAAGAGACATTCAGGAGAGAATAATGTCACACCTCCCTTATTCCATCTGGGCTCCTTGTTGTGTTGTGGAGTTCTGGTAAATGGTAAGGGACAGATGGTCCTACCTGAAAAGTAGCTCGTTTCTGACAGGCTATGGCTCCCAGTGCACTCAGCAGGATAAGCAGCATTAGACAAAGTCCCATGGTCAGACTTAGATGGGTCATGGAGGGATTATGGTCCAAAGTAACCAGCAACCCGGGAACACAGGAGGTACTATTTGGTCTGGAATAATGCATAGGCTTAGAAAATGAAGGGCTTTACCTTTATATGTAGAATGTATGTATAACCCCCTGCTTCATCCAAGCATTAACAGGAGATCATTATGAGTTAATATATAACTTTAAAGTAGATAGAATAATTGCTTAGCGCCTGTAGCTCAGTGGTTAGGGTTATGGTCACATATACTGGGGCTGCTGAACAACAATGAGAACAACAACAAAAAAAGCCTTTGTGGCGGACGCCTGTAATCCCAGTTACTTGGGAGGCTGAGGCGATAGAATCATGCCCAAGAGTGTGAGATTGCTATAAGCTGTGATGCCACAGCATTCTACCGAGAATGACATAGTGAGACTGTCTCAAAAAAAAAAAAAAGTAAAAATAAAATTAGATTGAATAAGACCAAGATCCGAGTCTTCTAGGATCTTAAATTTTGGGGAGAAGACCTAACTTGGCAGTTAGGAAAGTGGTTTAAGGGAAGACAAAGACCATGGTGTTTAGGTAACTAAACACCTAAACACTGTCCCTGGGTAGTGTTTAAAGGAAGGGGTCTTGGATCTTTATGTCCTAGATATAGGGAAACTCCATTATCGTGTGGAGGAGGGAGTCATATAATGATGGACCTGAAGCGATCATGTTAGGGATCTTTGCCCAGACAGGGTCATGTATTTTAGAAGGCATTATACACATGAGTGAGAACTTAATAAGTGCAATTTAAAATATCTGTACTCTAGATTTGAAAGAAAATTAACTTGGAGTATTATCTTACTTGTTATCTTCTGTGGTAAAGCTGGCTCCTCCATGATGAATTTCTAGGGGTTTCTCCTGGAGAGTCAGGGTCAGGGCCCTGTGCAGCATAGAAACTGAAGGCCCTTTGCAGCCAGGAGACTTCCACATATGCACAGTGAACACCCAACTAGCAGTAATGGATGGGCTGTGGAAATAGCACCTGAATGGACATTTGGATTTCTTAATGGAGGTAAGCAATCCCTGGAGGAATATAACTCATGAAACAGGTACAGACTTAGGAGTGGGATGAACAGAAAGTCTTCAGAGGAGAGTTTTTAAGCATTTTCCCTGGCCCATTGTATAAATAGCCTGAACTGTCCCTTTACCTGCTCATGCCACTTCTGCTCACCAGTGCCTGCAGTACCACTTCAGCCAGCTCTTCTTGCTGTGCCTTCCCCAGAGAGTGGCCTGGAGGTCCAGCTAAACCTAAGGACAGCTGGAACAGCAGAGCTTGGGTTGAAAGACTCACAGGTGGGGAAATAACAGCATTGGTACCTTCATTAGTCCGACACAGCCGACTCTGGGGACAAAAGAGGACACCAGAGTACCCAGGTACCTGCAGGGAAATATGTAGCAGAGTATAGTTGTGCCTCAATTATCTGCTCAAGCATTCCTTCTGAGGAAAATATATATCAGAGTCATGGACTCCATGGGTACTTAGTTAAAAATCAACATCAAAATGGCTTGGAAAAGTACAGCGTGCTCACTTCTTTCTGCCAGTGTACCACAACTATTCCTTAGGGTACCCACCTGAATAGCCTTTCCTGGAAGGCATGGGACCCAAGGTGATCCCTCCACCTGCACCTTGTATGCACCCCTGTCTGTGCATTGATGCAAGTAGCAGCGGCCAGTGAGCTCTACTTCCTTGAGGTGTGGGATCTGAGAAGGATGCCTGGTCTCATCCACAGGGAGCAGTTGTGAAGTGAGGTTGGCAAGGAAGCAACGACTCTGGGCGTGGTAGATCTCCCCATGAGGATTTACCACCCCAGCTGGGAGTCCGTTTTCCTTCTTCCAGCATTCACTCTGAAGGGCAGGCCAGGAGGTAGAATAGTGTTTGTTCAGATACTGTGGAAGTTAACTGCTGGATCCACTTAGTTTCATTCTCTGTCTCCAGTCTACTCACCTTGTTGGCTAAGGGCTTGTACATGCGGCAGCCTTCCAACATGGGGTCAGAGGAGCAGCTTCCCTTGTCCAGGTGCAGGTAGTGACAGCCCAGCCCACTGTGTGCAAGGGATGATAGAGTGACACAAGGATCACTGACAGCTGTACTGTTCCCTAACTACTCAGCACACAAACCTGCCAGTGCAGAAGAAGTCTGAGGAGCCAGTCCCACATGTGGTCACCAGGCCAAATTCCAGGCCAGATCCTGCTTGCAACATAGGAAGAGAAGGAATGAGTGTCCTCAACAAATGAAGCCCCAACATCCCTCAGTGCTGGCTACACTTACAGCTTCAGCTATACCTTAGCAGCAGATCATCCTTCCAACCTCGCCCACTTACCCTGGAACTGACTTGGGTGAAGAATGCCCCTCTGCAGTTCCCCGATTTCTCACCCTGGCCCCACAACAGCTCCTCTGCTGCGCTGTGGTTGACCTGGTACCAGCCTGAGTCTTTGAAGGCAGCAAGAGTGATTGGGTCAAGTCTAGAGCGCTGGGCACCATCAAAGGTAGCGGTCATTAAAGAGCCCTGGAGTAGTCTGGCCTCCCAGTGTGAGGACAAAGGGCCCTACAGAAGATGACAGCTGGTTGCTACCTGGCTATTCCCTCTTTTTTCTGTCATCCCAAGGAGTTCTCATTCTCACCTCTTCTTCCAAGAGAACGCCCAATGAAACCTCTAGCACCCCCAAGTGTTTGGCCAGGCTGTGGCTAACAGCTGGGGTGGTGAGAAGCAGCTGTCCCCACTCATCTCGCCTTGTCACTTGTTGCCTTGTAGAGCAGTTCTCTCTAACTGAGTACAGAAAGGGAAGAAAGCAATATGCGAGGAAAACTAAAGGGTGAAGTAAAACCAGATGAAAGGAGGAATTCCCTCTGCTTGGCATGGGGGAAGTCCTCTCCCTCATTCCTCTCATTTACCTCTGAGTCCTGAGGGGCAATCCCGCCACTTCTTGAAGAGTTGTCCAGAGAAACCCAGAACATGGAGCAATTCATGCAGTGTGGCCTGAATTCATGCAGTGAGAGGGCTGGATTTGTAGCAAGAATGACCAACCTCTACATACCCCGCTACTGAATCAGCTCTTCTTAGAGCTGGCAGCACCTTCTATGTGTGTTCCACCTTCAGTATGTTCTTCCACTTGGCCTAAAGCTGAAGGGTCTGCCCCCCTCCCCCAACCTGTGTCCTTCTCCCTATTCATCATGTAGCAGTCACCATGACGATGTCACTCTGGCTCAGGCTGGGCCTGGTAAGATGTTGGGCACAGTAGACAATGGTACCAGCAAGAGGCCTGTCTTCGGAGTCCAGCTGGCAGCATGCAGCATAGGCTATGATAGAGGGCTGTGGATGGGCCAGGACAAGGAGAAGGAGGGGTAACATAGATAAAAGAAATCTTCCTGAAAATGGGTGACCAGGAGACTCTGCAAAATTCTGTAGGAGTGGCATTGAGGATGGCTTAGGAGGGGTTTAGTCCCTACCCACACTTTGTCAGCATGCCCCAAGTTATCCCAAATAAGCACAACTTAATATGATTGTTGGCAAAGCAAGGCAGAGGTGAACCTCACCTCTTTGTGGCATTTGGAAGTGTGGGCAATCCTCATATACAGGAGAAAATCACTGTTTTGGACCCCAGGCCCATCTGGCTTGACCACTTGTGGGGAACCCTGTTCTGGCCACAAGGCATAACCATGGAGATGAGCATCAGGAATCTGGTGGAGAGTGAAATGTTGCATCAAGCTTAGCAGCTGGGTTGGGCCAGCAAGAACCTGGGTACCAGGAGGAAGGGAGGGTGAGCATCTTGGGTCTGGTAATTTTTTTTTTTTTTGAGACAGAGTCTCCTATGTTGCCCTGGGTAGAGTACCACGGCGTCACAGCTCACAGCAACCTCCAGCTCTTGGGCTTAGCTGATTCTTTTGCCTCAGCCTCTGGAGTAGCTGGGACTACAGGCACCCACCACAACGCTCAGCTATTTTTTGGTTGCAGTTTGGCTGGGGCTGGGTTTGAATTCGACACCCTCAGTATGTGGGGCTGGCACCCTACTCACTGAGCCATAGGCGCTGCCCAGCAACCTCAAACTCTCTGAGAGACCTCAAACTCTCACAGACTTCTGAGCTTGAGGGATTCTCGTGCTTCAGCTTCCCAAGTAGCTGGGACTATAGGCACCTGCCACAATGCCTGGCTATTTTTTTTGTTGCAGTTGTTTAGCTGGCTCAGGTTGGGTTTGAACCCACCAGCCTAGGTATTTGCGGCTGGTGCCCTACTCACTGAGCTATAGGCACCGCCTTGGGTCTGTTTTAGTGTCATCCAGGCAGCTGGCTAGAACACAGAGTTCTGTCCCCACCCCCAGTCTCTGACTTAATAAATTTGGGCAGAGAATTGAGGGGGGTTGGACCTGTGTAGCAGGACCAACCCACCCCGACATAACCCCTTTGCCCAAATGGCCCTTTTTACAGCTTGAAGCACCTTCTCTTCCAGCCTCTGTAGTTTCTTCCACTTCACATCATGCTGAAGGACCTGCCCCTCATCTCTGATTTAATAAATTTTGGAGGCAGGGAAAAGGCGGCCCCAGGTAACTACACTGTACAGATACACCTTATGTAATTCTGATACTGGTCTTAGAACACGTAGGCAGGATAGAGAACTTCAGATCTCTAAGACTGAGAATTTGCACTCACCTTTGCCCCCAGGCAACTCTCTCCTTTGTACCCTGGGTTCAAGAGACTGCACCTGCCAAGAACGAACATCAGTTGGTGAGCTGGAGATATTTCTGGGTATACCTAAAGAAGTATTACATATACCATGTATTCTCAATGACACGAACTCACCTGTGGTAGTTTGGGGTTTCTGGGTCTCCCCAGACAGCATGGCAATATTGTGCAGGGTCTCGACTCAGAAGCAGGGGTCCTTGCACTGGAGGGACTTAGATGAAAGGCTAATTTCTCCTCCATGTCTGAGAACTCCAGTTCTGTTTCTGCTTTGGTCTTCCTCCCCTAGACCTCTCTACTCCTCAGCCCCCACCCCCGGCTCCTCCTGCCCCTCACTCACCTGCTAGGACACCCTGGATTCGCTGAGCGGCCTCTCTTACTGCGGCCAGGGCTCGGGACTCCACTCTTGTCCCATCTCCCTTAGTAACCCAAGCTCCATTTGAGGTAGGGTCCTCTATATAGCAGGTTTGGATGCGCAGGGGTTGAGGATCTCTGGAGCTAGGGAGGTTGAGGGAAGAAGAGCGAAAGTTTGGGGACAGCTGGGAGAAAGAGGGCCTGAGAAGTCTCACAGACTTCTGAGTCTCATCATGTAGACATCTGCTCGTGGCAACCCCAAGGAGCAGTGGCAGCAGCAGCATCTTTAGTATCTTTTCATAGCCTGCCCTGGATCCTGTCTGTCTCTGTCCCTTTCTTCACTGGCTTACTTATTTCTGGCTTTCCTCCCTTCACTATCTCTCTCCATTACCCCCCTTCATAACTCTTGCTTATTTTTTTGAGATTTGAATGTTGTTGACTAAATCTACAGTTCCCTGCCAGGAGGTTGGGGGCCAAATCCACCCACTTCTGGGAGTGCCAGAGGTGGAGTGCTGGGAGAGGGGAAGGGTCATTCTGAGACCTCAGCTGACCTTTCAAAAGAGAAGCCTGCCTTCTCCACAATGGAGCTTTTTTCTAACCTTCTCACATTCCTCATCCTATTTCCTCTGCCTTTCTGGGTAGAAAACCTTGGAAACATCACCAAAATAAAAGATGGGTGTCAGCATAATGGACGGTGGGAAAGAGTGACATTCTTTGCTTCATAAATGCCTGCATACCTCACTGGAAATAGGCAAACAAGGCTTCAGCACTTCCCTAGCCCCAGTGGCACAACTGGGTGTCCTCTCACTAAACTGCGAGACTTTTAGGCATCTCCTGCATCTGTGTAGGGTTCTTAGCAGGTGCTCAACAAATCCATGTTAGTTGGCTGACATCTCCTAGGAGATGCTGTTGTGTTAGGTCTGTGAAGCTTCACAGGAGCTGCTTATAGACATGCAGGAGAGGGAAAACAAGATGGACAACAGTAGATGTTCAAACATGTTCTTAGGGAACTCTGTTTTCTTTGCTCATACTGTGCTTTCATATCCTGTTTCCTCTGCTTGGATACTCTTCCTCTCTTGCCTTTCTAGCTGATTCCTGCCCTTCCTGTAATTACTCTGGGAAGCCTTTCTTAACACCCCCAGCCCAAATTTAACATCTGCCAGAGGGGAAGTGGAACCATTTCACAGGAAGGGGCTCTCCTTCCAGCTCCTAACAGCAAACCATTATACTCTGTTATCAGTGTTGGCTTAGTAATTCTCCCTCCACATTCTAAACTCCTTGGAGGTTGTCCATAGTACTCAGCACAGCTGGTCTATTCATCCACAGCACTTGGAACAGCCTGTGGGTCCTAGTCTTCAATATGTGGATGAAGGTCGAATCTAACTTCATATTTAACTTTTGGAGAAATAGATCGGGGTGAAGTGAAATGTCTTAAGGCAACATAGCTAATTAGTGACAAAGACTAGAATTTAGAGAAGGGCTGCTGACTTCCCAGGGAGGCTTGATTTTATACTTTTACATACCAGAACTACGGCTGGAACTACACACTACAAGAGAAACACCCAAACTTTGGAGCTAAACCCATTCTGCCACTTTCTGTCTATGTAACTTTGACCAGCTGCCTCAGTTTTCCCATCTGTAAAATGGGGATGATTGCAGTTACAGGATTGTTATGAGCAGTAAGTGAATATTTGTAAAGCAATGAGAATAGTGTCCGGTTCATAGCAAACACTAAATCAAGTAAAGACTGAGCTATGCTTGAGGTGTTTTGTCCGGTTCATAGCAAACACTAAATCAAGTAAAGACTGAGCTATGCTTGAGGTGTTTTTAGGAAAAAATAAATCCAGTAAAGAATGCATATACTTTCTTTTCTTTTCTTTTTTTTTGAGACAGAGCCTCAAGCTATCCCCCTGGGCAGAGAGCCATGGCATCACAGCTCACAGCAACCTCCAACTCCTGGGCTCAAGCGAGTCTCCTGCCTCAGCCTCCCAAGTAGCTGGGACCACAGGTGCCCACCACAACGCCCGGCTATTTTCTGGTTGCAGCCGTCATTATTGTTTGGCAGCCGGGGCTGGATTCAAACCCACCACCCTAGGTGTATGTGGTTGGCGCCCTAGCCACTTGAGCCACAGGCACCAAGCCTACATATGCTTTCAACTCAGAGGAGTACTAGTCTTTTATCATCAGTATGCATACAAATCTTTGGAGGACTCTGCTCTTTCTCTAAGATAAACCTCATTTTTCTCTCCAAAATTTCTGGGTTGGGGGGTAGATACTGGTTGGGGATTTGCGTGATGAATTGAAGATCTGTTCGGCTTCTCTTAGGTTTTCTGGCCAGTCTGCGGCGGCTCCTGGTGCTCTGCTCCCCCCTTGTGGTTACACTGAGGTAGGGCGTACCCCCCCAGGGCAGAGGTTAAGCCCGAAGTCACGCATGCAGGCAGGGATAAATCTTTCCTGCCTTCACACTGCAAATTCTTCTTCATCTTTCAAAATTCAGCTCAGAGGTTATCTGCCTGTCGAGACTTTTCTTTGCTCCCCCAAGCAGAGTTAGTCCGTGAATCTTTTGTTCTCCGGTAGCATTTCTTTCTCATCTTTGAAGCAGGCTTACTACGTTATCCTGGCGTTTATTTATTTCTGTGCTTGTTTCCCTGGTGGACTGCGGGTGGCGCCTGAGTCTTTTTGGTGTCTTCCTCTTTGAAGAGGTAGGAAGTAGGTGCGGAGGGATTATGGAGATAAGAAGATGGAGGTGAAGAGAGAGCAAAGAGGTGAGGAGAGAGCATGAGAGAAATCACCACTTTATGGCGCACCCCCTTTGTGGCCAGATATTGTTCCAGGGGCTTTATACTCATATAATTCTTTTGGCAACCTTATGAGGTAGTTACTATTAGTATTATTTTCCAAGTTTTGCAGTTGAGGCACGGCAAAATTAGGCAATGTGCAGAGATGGTAATGGGCGGTGCAGGCTTTGAGTCCCTGGAGGCAGGCTCTGGAGCCCAGACTGTAACCCACTGTCCTGTAGCTTCTCCAGTGCCTGGTGTGGAGGGAAGTAAGGTTGTGATGAGTGAAACAGGATGAGGAGAGAAGATGGGGTGAGGAGAGAATGAGGATAAGGAGAGCAGATGGAGGGATAAGAGAGGTTTGGGTTAGACAAAAGAACAGGTGTTCAAGAAGACACATGTAAGGGAGAAACAGGTATGGAGGTAGGACATTGGGGATAAGGAGAGGGGATATAAATGAGGAGGGGTGCAGTGGAAGAGTGGTAGATGTGACTCCCTTTGAGGTCATCATTCACGTGGCTACTCCCATCTGGCAGGCTGACCCTCAGCTCTTGCACCCTCTCCTTGCTAACATTTCACACCCCTGCTTCCCCCCACCTCCCTGCCCCAGGGAGCCTCTCCCAAGAGCATACCCTGGGCTTATCATCAACAGAAACACAGCACCTAAGAAATAACTGAATCAAACATCCTGCTCGCTGATAGGATCTCCCTTCGTTAGGGCTGGTTTGCTCAAGTTGCCTCACTGCAGCTGTTCTATAAGCTTGCTGAGGAATCCCTGGTCCTCCTGTCTTCACATCTCCCCTTCTCTACACAAGGTTCCAGGTTCACCATGACAATCTCTTCTTTGTACATACCTTCAACTCGTCTTCCCTGTCTTTCCTTTCCATCCACCCAACCCTAGATGGATCTGACCTTTGTCTTCTCTGTCCTTGCTCCCCAGCAGCTGAGGACCATTGGGGAAATCATCCCAGAGCACACACTTCTGTCATTCTAAATCATCGACTTCAGTTGTGCACTCTTAAGTCAGAAATCTCAGCAATTGGTTCCCTCATGCACCCTCAGCAACTAGGATTTTACACCTTCAAGCCTTCATTTCCCCTCCTGCTCAGTGACTTTTAGTTACTTCTTTCACAGCAAAAATAAAAGCCCTAAGACAAGAACAGCCTCAGTCTGCAGCAGACCTGCGAGTATTTGTATTTGTAGCTTCTCATCCCTTGGAAGGTCCATCCTCTGTCTCTGATGCTCTGAAACCCAGCTGAGGGGACTCTGGCCTCAGCCCCACCACCTGCTCCCAGCCCTCTGAAGGACCTTTGCATATACTTCTCTCTCTGCTGGAACTCCCCTCTTTTTGCCAGATGAATTCTTACTCACCTTTTTTTCTCCTTTTCTTTTTCTTTTTAATTTGAGACAGAGTCTCACTCTGTCACCTGCTTGGTCTAGAGTTCCACGGCTTCAGCCTAGCTCCTCAAACTCCTGGGTCAAGCAACACTCTTGCCTCAATCTCCTGAGTAGCTGGGACTACAGGTACCTGACAGCAGGCCTGGCTAAGTTTTGTATTTTTAGTAAAGATTGGGTCTTACTTTGCTTAGGCTGGTCTTGAATTCCCAAGCTCAAGCTATTCTCCCATCTCGGTTTCATAGAGTGCTAGGATTATAGGTGTGAGTCACACTTCCTGGCTTCTTACTGCCTTTTAGATATCTGCTTATGGCTCAGTGTTTGTAGCTCAGCAGCTAGTATGCCAGCCACATACACTGGAGCTGGGGGGTTCAAACCCAGCCGGGGCCCACCAAACAATGACAACTACAACAACAAAATACCTGGGCATTGCAGCGGGTGCCTATAATCCCAGCTATGTGGGAGCCTGAGGCAAGAGTATTGCTTAAGCCTAAAAGTTTGCACTGTGAGCTGTGACACCATGGCACTCTCCTGAGGGCGACATAATAAGACTCTGTCTAAAAAAAAAAAAGAGCTCGGCGCCTGTGGCTCAATCGGCTAAGGCGCCAGCCACGTACACCTAAGGTGGCGGGTAGGAATCCCAAGCCTGGGCCCGCCAAACAACAATGATAGCTGCAACCAAAAAATGGCCGGGCGTTGTGGCGGGCGCCTGTGGTCCCAGCTACTTGGGAGGCTGAGGCAGGAGACTCACTTGAGCCCAGGAGTTGGAGGTTGCTATGAGCTGTGATGCCATGGCACTCTACCCAGGGGGACAGCTTAAGGCTCCGTCTCAAAAAAAAATAAAATAAAATAAAATAAAATGGTTATATCAATGTAATTTAAATGTTTCACATTTAATTGGAAGATTTAATTCTATGTAATTATTTCCATTCTTACATGAACAGTTTATCCCTTTAATATTCTGTTCCTCTGATGATAATTCTTTCTATTCTAACATTACTAGTTCAACTTCCTAACTTTCTATCTCTTTGCCTAAATATTTTCATTCACAAGCCTTTCACAATTTCATCTGATATTTCTGCACCTTCCCTAATGTTTATGTCAAAAAAATATAATGAATAAATATTAGAACTGGAGACCACAGCCCTGACATCTCTATGATTATTAAACACTACTCACATTTCTGCCTGTGTAGCCTATCATTCTATCCCATCAAGAGACTATTTAAAAGATTCCACATATGAAGTCCTAGGGAAATTATCACCAGATCATAGAATTCCCAAACAAGTGTCACGGTCATTCCAAGTTTGAGATATCAAATTTCCTCAAACTTAATCCCTAAGATTAAGATGAGGATGTTGGTGCTGGGAAATGGCCCAGAGTTGTTTGCCAAAGCTTGAGCAGAGCGGGGAAATTATCTATGTGGAAGGAGACTGGGCACTGGGGTCAGAGGTATCAGAGGGACTTGGAGTATGAAGAACGTCCACACTCCGATTCCCTATGTGGGGGCAACACAGTATGGAGTGTCAGATCCAACTGGGATGAGGGGGATTTCCACAAGCCAAAGCCTGAGCAGGCTGAGTAGACCATCTTCCATGGAAAGGGTATTGGCAGCAGATTTATTATTTCAAGGAAAAAAGTGAATATATTGAAGCCACAGAAAACTGGATTTCTCATAGTTATTTAGAAGGGCAAATATGGCAATGCAGTAAAAATCAGTTACATATATTGAAAAAGAAAATAATAAAATTATCCCTGTGGAATTGGATTGGAATTGGAGATACCTCTGTGAAAAAATAAATAATACGGATTTCGTAGATGATGTATCTATATCTTCTGTCAACTCAGAGGGTCTTGGAGCAGAACATTAAAGCAGCAGTGAGCTTACCCAGCGCTAAGCTTTGGTTCCAAATCCTTTTTCTGAAACAAAGGAAGCTGAAGGTTCTTACAGAAATGGACGATTCCAGGGCTGTGCGAGGGAAACGACAAGATGAGCCAGAAAGGAAGTGTTGGAGGCACAACCTGGCATGTGGGAGGACATAGACTTACACTGACGGAGAGTCCAGCCATCAATGAGAAGGACAATCAGAGCTTCAAAATAGCGACAGAGAGGGATCATGATCCTTTGAATAAAATGGGAAGTCGTGAGTGCGAACTGATATAAATACATTAAATAAATAAGAAGTTTGGTAAGGAATGAAACGTCTAGCTAGCCTCAAGTACCTCTCCATAAAACATTTATTAATTACGAAGAATAATTAGTTATAAATAAGAAGCTGGCAGATACCTCCTTAATCAAATGATCAATATGATGGTCACCAATAATGGACAAATAGAAATTTTTTGACCGCCCTAAATTGTTTATTAGGTATGAATTTTACAAATATTACTTGCATTCGCGGTAACCGTGGAGCTGGAGAGTGCCGCGCCTTCTCCAGGCTGCCGTGGGAACCACCGATAGTGTGGAGGCACGTGGGTTGTTTCCCAGGCCTGGCTCTGCAGACCCACAGGTGTCAGCCCACTCTCGTCAGCTCGCAGCCCTATGTTTGTGGACTGGGTGGGTGATCCACGGGGTGTCAGGATTTCTTCTGATAGCTTTATGGAATAGATCAATGAGGGCAGCCTCAAAAAAACTGTACGTCAAATCTTCACCAACCCAGTAAGAATTCGGGACTCTTAGAGCCCCAGCGTGGCATCCAGCTCACTCCTCAGCAACAGACAGAAGGCTTCAAGCAAACTTTAGCTGGTTAACAGCACAAGAAGCACAGGCTGGCCGTAGGGCTGCCTCCTTAGGAACTGGGTGTTTGCGGCCACCACGGTGCACACGAATCCTACATGTGACATGACCTTGCTTAGCTTTGGAGCCCAGTCTGAGCGGTAACCAGCCAGGTGGGGCGGAGCCCTGGGCAGCTCGGAGAGCTATGGTTCTGCCCCCAGGGACCCTCAGAAGAAAACACTTCACCTGAGAAGGCTCCTTCCTCCAGCGCTTCGGGGGTGCTGCCGGGACACACCTGTCTGGGCTCACCCGACAGCTGCCGCCGGTCGGAAAGGAAAGAGCCCGGCGTTAAACTCTTGCGGGGCACAACGACGACAGCCCAGTACCACTTCTGTGATGTTCCTATGGAAGACACTAGAACTGAATCCGGTAAAAAGAATACACAAGAAAAACACATATTGAGGGATTCCATAAAATAACTGCCCTGTAATCGTCATGGTCACAAAAGACGAGGAAAGTGTGAGGAAGGCTGAAAATAAAAACTCGGCACACGGCAACTGAGTGACAAAATGAGCTCGTGACGTGGATCCATTTGCTTTTCCAAACAGCTTTTTTCCGGATAGTTCATGAAACTTTGAATGGGTTTGATGATTACGTGGTAGAAACACGTCCATGGAGTTTCCCAATTTTGATGATTTTATTGCGCTTCTCTGGGACGACATCCTCATTACGAGAAGATGCATCTAAAGCGCCCGGGGACCATGCGGCATCATGAGGCTATTTTTGCTTTCAAATAACGCAGAGGAAAAAAATGAATTCTTTGTATTCTTTCTGCGATTTTTCTGTATATTTGGGATGGCTACGGAGTAAAAAACTTTTTTGTAAATAAATGCGCTGATGCAAATGCACTGGTCAAGGGTAGAAGTAGACCTCAGACAACTCAGTAGGGGCTGCAGCCACCTGGCAACTTCTGAACGAAATATATTGTATTGTTCATCCTACCACAGTTTCATGTTTGGCTGCCACCCCTGCTGGTCCTGCCGCTGTTTTCCCAGTGGAGACCCAGCAGAGGCACCGGAGCAGGAGAGCGGTCCTGTCTGTACTCAGGCAGAGCAAGAACCCAGCAAGCTCCCCCGCAGCCCAGAGAGCAGAAATCCACCAGGCGAGCCCATAGCTTTGTCTACTGCGGGGGAAATGCGTCAGCCCCAAACCAAAGGGGCCGACAGGTTGACGGCCAGCAGCACTAAGTACCACATAAGATGGTTCGTGAAGGGCAGTGCTGGAGACATTATTTGCAAAGCAAAAATCCCACAGGGTAAAAAGTAATAAATCAAATCTTGGCTTTGTGTTTCTGATGGTGAATCATTTGAGTTTTAACATGTAAAGGTACTCTTAAATTCACCAAATCCATACACAACATCCTTTTTTTTTTTTTTTTTTTTGAGACAATCTCACTATCTCGTCCCAGGTAGGGTGCTATGGTTCACAGCAACCTCAGACTCCTGGGCTCAAGCCATTCTCTTGCCTTAGCCTCCCAAGTGGGTAGGACTACAGGCACCTGCCATAATGCTGGGCTATTTTTAGAGACAGGGTCTCACTCTTGCTCAGGTTGGTCTGGAACCTGTGAGCTCAGCCAATCCACCCACCTCCACCTCCCAGAGTGCTAGGATTACAGGTGTGAGCCACCATGTCCAGCCATACAACATACTTTTCAAACATTATTCTAGGTGTGAACCACTCCAAATATAGTCCATGTTTATTAACAGCACAGATTATTTGCATCGTTAGGTCAACTCAGAAAGTTCTGCTGCTCTAACTCTGACTCCCATGACTAGCAGAGGGTTTATTATATACAACACAGATCAAGGCAGTCTCAGCCATTTGCAATAGTTTTTCTCCTATCATGGTTTGCAACCTATCGATCCCTCTCCCCCCATCCGCCCAGGGCATAAATTCATTTTGTTTTTATTTAAATGGTATCTACTCTGCATACTTTTTTTTGGTCTGCTTATTTTCCCTTTAGTGGCATAGTAACATATTATGATTAGTCTTTATGTTAAGAAACATCTTTTGGCCTCCGGCGACATAGTATTCTCCTATATCCATGTGCCTTTTAAAAAAGAATTATTTCCTTGTTAGTTGACATATGGTTGACACTTTTTACCTGGATCTCTGATTATTAACTATCTCCCTAGTTACTCAGGGATAAGTCGCTAAAAGTGAAATCAGTAAGATAAGACATATATATATACGTTGTGGATTTTGATAGTGTTAACAAATTGCCCCCCAAAAAGGTTTCTCCCACTTATCTTCCTTCCTCGTCTCCTTCCCTCATCACATTTCAGTAAGAATGAGTGAAATTATTTGAAAATAACAATAATATTGAATTTTATAGCCTATTCCTTGGGAGGGGGGAATAGGGCTTAGAAAGTCAGCATATTTGAGCACTAGAGGTTTTTCTTATTTTTTATTTTTTTGGTCTGGTTTTTCTTTTTCAGAGAAGACTGTTGCCTTAAAAGGGTAGTTATCTGCTTGCCTCAAAAAGAATAACTTTCTGGATACTACCATCCTTCATGTAGTTGTCTGGCTAAGATAAATCGGCCACAAAGCACAGAATATTTACTTCCTTGGACTTCTTTCTGAGCTCCACACCGGTCATCTCGAGTGTTGCAACTGGTTTCTTTTTGCCAAAATCAGCCCATTCACCAACTGTTTTTAATTAGCCATGGGCTATGGTTGAGATGGTGCTTGCATTCTGTGCCCCACCCCTTTTTAGAAACATAAATTTCCAAAACAATTGCTTATTAGGCTGGAAGTCCCAGGCTTTCGAAGGTGATTTGTGTGTGTGTGTGCATCCATGCTTACTTTGGAGAGTTTGTAAATCCACTTAGCTCTGCCTGAGAATCAGATAGCCGAGTCAACACAGTGCCATTTTTGGCAGCATAGTTATTGAAACATCATGTGTTCTTTGGGTTATTCTACTTTCTACTTTCTTTAGTACTACTCCAGGGAACTGATCGGATTATTCCCTCCATTTATATTATTCTAAAAATAAAGGCAGAGACACAAGATAAGGTGATTAGATTCAGCTAATTGGATATATTTAGAGGAAAGAGTTCTTGAAATGTAAATGAGTAAACATCAGACCTATTTACTTAGAGTTTTCAAAACCGCATTAATCTTTCTCACATTTGTCAACAAAGCAGAATTTCCTCCCCTGTGTATTCCATTACTGACTCTTTTTAAATCTGAAATATATTAGAGGTACAGAAGTTAGTGTAAACTGAAACGAGACATTGTGAATGCAGTGGGGGCGGGGTCACTGCATCACTATTTTTGTGTAGTCCTCTTGAGTTTCCTATGTGCTTTCATAGAATGTACATTTCACCCTAATACTGCATAAAACATTATTTATGCATTCAAGTGTCCTTGCTTTCATACAAATCCATTTAGAATGAAAAAAATAAAGCTGTAATTTTGTGTTAATTTAGGAGGAAAATACTGGATGCATGACTTTCAGGTGCTATTACGGTTCAAGCCTATATCTGCTCCCTACTTTGGTCTAGTGACGCCTGAGGATGATGACTACTCAATTCTAATTTCTCAGAACTCCAAGACTGAGCAATAATGCTAAATCAGGAAAGGAACCTTACGGTTTATGAGAATTCTCAGTGTTCAGTTTGACTCCTGTAATAGCTCTTTTTTTAAAAAAAGAGTTGAGATTAGTGTCTGAATACACAGCTCCTCTTTTTTTCCCCCACTTTGTCTCCTTTATAACAGAAACCAAGAACTAAAATGCAGGAATCTCAGGTAGAGTTTCCCTTTCTGGGCATCTGCTGGGCACACATATCACTTTGTTACATCTGCCCTCCTCTATCATGGCAAAAAATAATTAAAACAACTTTAGAATCCAGACCAAAATTAGATGACAAACATGTTCTTGTAGCAAGAATATAAAATGTCCAGTATAAAAAGTAGGAATATAGTCGCAGTCAATTGGCCACCTGTTTCCAGACACATGCCAGCTCCCAGACTGGCAGGGCAAATCAGCCGCGAAACTGATGGTGCAAAAAGCGGTTCCCACTAGGAACCCCAAGAGCGATGGGGAGGCAAGCTCTGTAGTTACCTCTGAAATAAATAGAAGCATATTATTGAGACAGTCAAGGCACCTCCAGGATGCCTAAAATGAACAGGACTTTTTTAAGCAGAAAATGAAATTTTAAAAATAAATATGACTTAATAGTGAATCCATGATTGTCTTCAATCAAATAGTGACAATTTTATAGGCAACTATTCATTTAAATGTTCTGAATTTCTTTCCAATCTGATTTCTCATTTAATTCTTTTTATATACTTCATTTCTTTTTATTGTCAAAAAATACTCCATCATATGAATATATCTATCTAATCATCTGTAGGTGGCCTTTATACTGCTGAAGTTCTCTTCTAATCTTAGTTTTATTTTATTTTTTTAAGTCTTTATTAAATCACACCTGTGTACATTAATGCATTTATGGGGTACAGACAGTTATGTTAATCAGATATAAGCATTCCACATTGTGTATCAAATTATTTACTTCTTGAATTAAACAGTTTCTTAAGATACTTAATGTATTCACCAATGATGTACACAGGGTGTCCCAAAAGTCACCCACAAAGTGGCCATAAATAGGGAAAGGGGTAAATTGTAGCTAACTGTACTTTTAGTCACAAAATATTCTTTACAAAATTTTACAAAGAGGTGGCCAGCATGCAGAAAATATTTTGTAAATATTTTGCACAAGTTTGTAAATGAAGGTACATTTAGCTACAATTTCCCATTTTCTCTACATATGGCCACTTTGTGGGTGACCTTTGGGGCACCCTGTATTTTGTTCAATCTCTTACCTAAATGCAAAATCAGTTCTATCATTAGTCTGCTCAATACTCAGAAATCATAGTGAGATGGAGAGAAAACCAGAAAGTTCTTCTGCTTGGTCACTCTAATCATCCCCACAACCTCAGGCAGAGTTGATTGAGCCAAACATATCAATACAAGTAAAACATTGCAAGAGACTTGGCAGGTCTTTGTGGTGGTGTCTGAATATTTTCCACTAGGCAACGCCAGCACCACCGCCACTTAGCTGCTCCTATTCACTTGCAATCAAAACTCCAACATCTGGAAAGAATAATCATCATTTTTAGCATGTTCGTCCTCAGAGGGCTCATGAAAACAGAAAAAACAAGAAGCCCCCAGGATGTCTAAGTCACTTAGAAAGTTAAGTTGTAAAAATAGTCTTTCTCTCCCCTACATTTGTACTTAAGAGAGAGAGCAGATGTTATATGCACAGGGAGCTGCCTTGGATGGGCATTTACAATTTCTTACAAATCTTATAGATTTTATTGGCACCTATGGCAACAGCCGGAATACTCTCCCAGTGAGGTCAAATGCTAACTTCACGGTAAAGTCATTCTTGCTTGTTGAATGCTCAGAACTCTTAATTCACTGTAGATCTACAGTCTGGCACAGTGCCTGAGACTTCATAGGAGATCAATAAGCATTGGTTGAAATAAAATCAAATCTACATGTGTCTGACCTTTAGAGCCCCCTGGAAAAAATAATGAAGAGGACTGTGGATGTAATGTTCAAGATTAATTCACTCAGGATAACAAACAAATAGGAAATTCCCATCAGAATGTAGGAAACTCGCCCTAAAGGAGGAGGATATCACCCCAAATTGATCACTGCAAGAGGAATTCCACAGAGGCCGATCCTGTCCTTGGTTACATTTTGCAGCCCCCAGTTTTGAGAGCTTCCAGTTTTGAGAGCTGGACCGCTGGCAACAATAGCAAAAATAGACAAATGGGATCACATCAAGGTGAACAGTTTCTGCCAAAGCAAAGGCTATAACACAGTGAAGAAGCAACCTACAAAATGGGAGAAAATATTTGCAATCTATCCACTAAGGAATTGAAATTCAGAATATATAAGGAAATCAAACAACCCAAACAACTCGACAGCAAAATCCACCCCCCAAGTAATCCAATTTAAAAATTGGCAAACTCTCTGAATAGATATTTCTTAAAGAAGACATACAAATGGCCAGTAGGTATTGATAAAAATGCTCAACATCACTAATTATAAGGAAAATGCAAATCACAACAACAGTAAAATACCATGTCACCCCTGTAAAATGGCTACTATAGAAAGACGAAAAAAATAAATAAATTACAGATGCTGGCAAGGCTATGGACAAAGGGGAACTCTCAAACATTTTTGGTGGAAATATAAATTAATATGGCCATTATGGAAAACAGTATGGAAGTTCCTCAAAAAAAATTAAAAATAGAAAACCATGTAATCCAGCATATATCTAAGAGAAAGTAAATCTATGTGTCAAAATGATAATCCCCAGTCCTAAATTTGTTGCAGCACTATTCGCAATAGCCAAGATGTAGAATCAATTGAAATGTCCATCAAATGGGTGAATGGATAAAAGGAACATATATCCACAATGGGATATTACTCAGCCATTAAAAAAAGAATACAGTTCTATTATTTGCAGCAACCTGGATGAGCCTGGAGAACATTATATTCTGTAAAGTAAGCCGGGCACAGAGAGACAAATATCACATGTTCTCCCTTGTATGTGGGAGCTAAAAACGTACGTCTCCTAAAGGAGAGAGCTGACTGATGGTTACCAGTAGCCAGGAAGGGACAGTGGATGAAGAGAGGTTGGTTAAAGGGGACAAAAATATAGTCGGATGGAAGGAATACGTTCTAGCATCTGATAGTCAGTAGGGTGATTATAGTTTTTTGGGGGTTTTTTGTAGTTTTTTTTTATTAATTGATAGTTATATACATTAATGCAAACATGGGGTACATTGTACTGTTTTCATATACAATATGAAATACTTTCATCAAGCTGGTTAACATAGATTTCATGTCATTTGCTTAGTCATTGTATTAAAACTTTTATATTCTAGTTCTAGAAAAGTTCACTTGTACCCTTGTTAATAACCAGAATCCATAGAGAGCTCTGAATCAT
>CAUYQV010106099.1:0-11734 GCA_963574575.1 Galagoides demidoff | reverse complement strand
GAGCCTCAAGCTGTCCTCCTGGGTAGAGTGCCATGGCATCACAGCTCACAGCAACCTCCAACTCCTGGGCTCAAGCGAGTCTCCTGCCTCTGCCTCCCAAGTAGCTGGGACTACAGGCGCCCGCCACAACACCCAGCCATTTTTTGGTTGCAGCCATCATTGTTGTTTTGGCGGGCCCGGGCTGGGGATTTGAATCTGCCACCTTAGGTGTATGTGGCTGGTGCCTTAGCCGCTTGAGCCACAGGCGCCGAGACATGTCATTCTATTTTTAAAATAGGAAAAGACAATCCCCAGGAAAGAAATGCTGTATTTGTTGAAATGAGGCAACTGAATTAAAATTTTGAAGCTCAGACAAATTAAGCTAGCTCTTAACACTGTCCCAAGTTTCATAAAGCCTTACCATAAAGATCAGGTCCATGAGGAGTAAAAATATTATACAAAACAATATTGAGCGGTGCGATCACCAACTTCCCATAATAGTAGCTGTCGATGGCCACAACAGGCACCTAAAACACAGCAGAAAATACACAGCAATTGTAAAGTTTTGCTTTGGAGACATTCTCAAAATGCTAACAGGAAAATATGAGAATGAAAAGCAGCATCATCTCCTAATGTTCCCTTTTTCACATCAAAGTTGCTTCTTTCATTACAACTTTAGAATAAAACAAGAGAAAAAGAAAACTCACCAGAAAGAGTATTAGGGCCACCAGTGACCAACGAAAGAAACTCTTCCACCTCTGTTTCATGATCAGCAAATCAAAGGCGATGGGTAAACTGTTCAACAGAGAAACGGAGAGTGGGGGGTAAAACAAAATACTGACAAAGACACGTCAGATTCACACATACCTCCTGCTGAACTGAGGATAAGATGTCTCGGCCAGTTACCATGAGGGAAAAGCTAATGAAAGGACGTCTTCTCAAAAACGTGCTGCGTCTGCATGGGCTTGGCCAGGGTGCTCTGCGACAAATGTAATCCTGGGCTGCCAAGTGAACTCAAGTTATACAAGAGACATCGAAAGTAAGTTAATTATGAGTAAATGTACCCTACTGTCCTACGCCCATGCTACCAAATAAATAAGCACCGACCTCTCCCTTCCATGATTTACTAGGAGTTTAGTTATATAATGATGTTACAAACTTGGACTTCAATTCTGATAGACCTCCCTCCAATGCTATCTGCTTTTCTTCCTAAAGCATATAGCCTATCAGTTGCCCTCATCTCACTACTTCTTCCTCAAGGCCTTGTAGCAAGCTGGTAAGACTGACACAGGTGCACAGGACCCTCCACTTGGCAACACCCAGAATCTTCCCACAAGTTCAAGGTCACCAGATGTCCCGCTTTTGGTGGGACAGTCCTGATTTTTAACAATTTGTCCTGCATCCTGTGGCATTTTTAAAAAGTCCTGATTTTTGGAAAGAATGCACGACAAGCTAGGGAATGGCAGAAGAACGGGAAGGGAATAGACGGTTTTCAGCTGCCATGTGGCTATTTCATTAGGATACGAGTTTTATATTATTTTTGTTAATTTTATAACGTTAAACAAATAATTGTTGAGAACTGATTATTAAGAACTGCTTATCAAAGTTCACATTGTTGATCAGTTGTTAGAATTTGACCACCATTGTTTGGACTTAACGAACAATGGCATTTTTTGGCATTGGCAATGACAAAAACATTTTGTTTAACTGTCTCTCAGACAATACACATTGTACTGCGTGCTAGTGCTAGCTAAACAAGTGATGTCAACAAATCAGCTATTCAGATAATTTAGGTTATTTATTTATTTATTTATTTCATGAATTTAGCAGACAGTACTCATATTATTTATATTTTATAGTGGCAGCAAAAAGTCTAGCGCTGGCCTTGAAAGTGACACTTATGACTTATAAGGTATTGTTATTAAAAAAATATTGATAAGGAAAAGGTTAAATCTTGGGCATCAGCAAAAATCACAATAGAGAACAAATGGTTAGAAATATTTCATCATTTTGAAACAAACCATGTTCCATACAATAATGCACTAAAAATTGTGGGATACACACTGTCCTTACCAGGAACTAATGCTGCAAGTGAACACATTTTTTCTATGGTAAATGAAGTGTGGACATCAGAAAAATCACAATTAAGTTTTGAGACTTTGAAAGCCATTTTATGTGTGAAATATAATTTAACAAATTCTTGTGAAAAATTTCATGACCTTTTAAACAATGACAGCAATCTACTAAAAAAAATTCACTCAAATGAGAATATGCCAAATAATAAAATAATACTATACATAATTTTTAAAAATGTATTATATTTGTAAATTGTACTTATGTTGAAATTAAAAAAAATATTACAATACTATTTTTGCATTCTATGAAAATTTTTGTTGCTCCATATAGACCAAATTTTTAATTAAGACCCGCCCCCCCTCAGTCAATGGTGTCCCGCTTTACCAATGTTAAAATCTGGTCACCTTATTGTAGATAGAAGCAGCTCTGTCAACTCTAGTGGAGAAAGACAAGCTGGCTATGCAGTGGTTGCTCTGAATGAGGAACATTTTGGGCATATTTCAAAATTTCAAATATTTCAAGATTTTCCCCTATGCATATTTACTCAGGCTTCAGCCAGCTCCCAGTGTATGGCTGGAACAGGGCATGTTGACTGTCTGAAGAGTTACCTGGCAGGGGTTGGCCAGATCTATTTTTGCTTCCCATGGGGCCAGTGAAGCTCTTTTCAGTTTGTTGTGATGGATCGAGGCAAGGATCCATTCCACCTTCACTGCTGTGAGTGTAGTCAGAGTGATGGTGTAGGCCCCTTCAACCTTGATTTGAGGGGAACTGGGTTCCAATCCTTGATCCAGACTTGGTCCCCTGGAGAGAAAGGATATACAGACACAAAAGACTAAACAGAACACAGTTAATTACCCAAGTGGAGATCTTCTTTGCTATTCTTCCTAGGGCTTCTAACTCCTTATGCAATTCAGTCTCTCCCAGTCCTTTGAATAGTCCCTAGTAAACTGCAGCGGATTGGTGAAGGCCTGTTATACATTATCTCATAAGGGGAGTACCCTGACCCTTTAGAAGGGGTACATCTAATATTGAGCAAGACCAGTGGCAAGGCCTGTATCCAATAAAGCTTTGCTTCCTGGCATAGTTTACTGATTCCTGCTTTTTTTGTTCTGTTCATGTGTTCTACTTTACCTAAGCTTTATGGCCTATATGTTACACGTAGTTTCCAGATAATATTCAAAGCTTTGGCTGTCATTTACACTATTTCTGTTATGAAGAATTCTACCTATCTTGAGTACATGTAGACCAAACTAGTAAGTACTGGTTTCCTCCACATCTGGAGTATAGTAATGGACTCAGTATAGTCCATTTGCTTCAAAAGGGGCTTCCCTGTAGGACTGAATTTCAGGCAGCAGGGATGGTCCCTGTTTAGCACTGTGCTGGTTGAATGTCACACAATGCTGGCTGACTTTCTTGGCAAGGGTGGCCAAGAGAGAATCTAGAAGTTTCTTCCCAGAAGCTTCTGAATTTTTTTTCCTGTCTTAAGTGTGTAGCTTCATGCATAGTAAGGATAACTACTGGCCTCAAGAGATGGGGTACTACAACTTCCCCATCTGGAGCCTCCTCCATCCTTCTCCAGCATCTCTAGCTCTCTCTCAGTTCATCCATTCTTTTTCCCCTTCAGAATATACAGGGATTAAGTCTGGGGTCCATGAGATTAAAGGGGTAACACTGGCAGCTTAATATGGGAGGGTTACTGCCTTCTTTTTTTTTTTTTTTTGCCTTCTTAATTTCAATGTCTGTCTTTGCGTTCTTCTGTGCCTCCAGGGTTCCCGTTCTTTGATGCACCTGTCAATGGATGACCGCTACTTGCTTGAGTTTGCATACAGCCTCCAGTAGCCGTAGAATTTCACCTGGGTATTTTAAGTCTATTCCCCCTGTTGTTAGAAGCCCTCTTTCTCTATAAACAGCCCCATGTAAATGGAGGGTAAGGAAGCAAAACACGAGTCTGTGAAAATGTTTATGCTTTTTCCTTCATTCAGTTCTAAGGCTCAAGTCAATGTTATCAGCTTGGCCCTCTGAGTGGGATGTTCCTTGGGGTAAGGACTTTGGTTCAATCACCTCAGTCAGAGTAACCAGTGCATAGCCAGCTTATCTTTCTCCCCTAAAGTTGACAGAGCTGCTTCTATCTACAAAGAGTTCCAAGTCTGGATCTTTCAGCAGCTGGTCAAGCAGGACTGGCCTGCTGGAGTACACTGCCTTGACAAACTGTACACAGTCATGTTCAGGTTCCCCATCCCAACTGGAAGCAAAGTAGCAGGGTTCAAGGAAGATACAGCCTTTATAACCAGCTTCGGATTTTTACACAGTAAGCTTTGATATTTGATGAGGCATGAGTTGGTCAACCAATGGTGCCCTTTGGTGTTCATAAGACTGACCACTGCGCATGGTACCCAGACTCTTAAGTTTTGTTCCTAAGTCAACTTATCAGCCTCTTGTACCAGCATGGTAGTGACTGCAAGTATCCTTAGGCATGGGGGCCATCCTTTTGAGATCCCCTCAAGTTGCTTAGAGAAATAAGCAACTGGTCTTACCCAGGATCCAAAATTCTGGGTGGGCACTCCCCTAGCTGTTGTATTTCTTTCTGACATGTACAGTTCAAAAGGCTTGGCCAGGTCAGGGAGGGCTAACACTAGGGTTGCCTGCAGTTCTTCCTTTAGTGTCTCGAAGGCTTTTGGTTGGTCAGATTGCTACTCTATTGGCTCTTTCTCTCCCCCACCCCTTTGTGGCTTCATACAATGGTTTGGCCAGTCTGTATATTTCACACGGCCTTTCATAGAAATCCCCAGGGCTCTCATCTGGCTTCTGCATGACTTCAGCTACCTTGCATATGTTTGTGGCTTTCTGGCTTCTCTACACTGACAGAGACAAAGTCAAGATTGGGTCCAGGTAAGTCTGAGCCTGTTCTCTCCTCGGATGGTCTTGCTTCCTGGTCAGGGAATCAGAAACATGGCAGGAAGACCAGGCCCAATGGAGAGAAAGAACACCCAAATACCTTGTTTAAAATAGGAAGGGCTTTATTCCAGCTAGTGGAGTGTAGGCAGATATGATTCAAAAATGGCTATGCTCCATAACTGGCTTAGTCTTCTCCTTTTTATCTCTAGTCAGAAAGTTCTGGCCAATGAGTACCTTTCTCATTGGTCAGTTTGAATCAAGCTAGAGAAGCTGGCTCTGGCTTAGAACTGCAGGTTTGTAAAGAAGCAGAAGCAAGCATTAGTTTCCAGGTCCCAGGAAAGTTTCTACAAATTCCTAAGAGCTGAGTCATGGCTCGGCACCTGTGGCTCAAGTGGCTAAGGTGCCAGCCACATACACCTAAGGTGGTGGGTTCGAATCCAGCCCGGGCCCGCCAAGCAACAATGACGGCTGCAACCAAAAAATAGCCAGGCGTTGTGGTGGGTGCCTGGGATGGACTCAGGCACCCGCCTGAGTGGTCTCAGTTACTTGGGAGGCTGAGACAGGAGACTCGCTTGAGCCCAGGAGTTGCTGTGAGCTGTGATGCCACAGCACTCTACCCAGGGGGACAGCTTGAGGCTCTGTCTCAAAATAAAAAAAGAGCTGAGTCACCATGTGGAGGACCTTTTCAGGTGTACCATGGGGGTCTCCTTGAGAAGACGTCTGTTCTCTTACACCTCACTTTTTCCGGGTATCCTGTCTCAATAGTGTCCCCTAAGATTTATTCAAACTTAGTATAAAATATGAAAGTGAACAAATGTGATGCAAATTTTAAACTCTGCCCATTGCCTGAAACCTTGGAGGAACCCAAGGTACAATCAATTGCTAACTAAAGGTAACTATACATGTATTTAATATTTTACCACTGTTTCTACCTCTATATTTAATTTAGCAATTCAACCCCCCAAATGGCATCTCAATAACATTTTATCTATGTCCAAAGCAAACTGCAATCTCTATTTCCAAAATTTCTAGACTTATTTAATGAATTACCTAAAATTGTGGTCAGATTGAGCATTATCATTATCTCAAATTATGTTAAAATTACCTAAAAATATCCAAAGCAGTTTTCTTAGAAGAAAAAACATGAAATAAAAAGCATTATCAACACATTTCCTTGTACATTACAGTTTGGGAACACAGAGAAATGTGCACTTAAAAAATAGTATTTGTATGGCAGCGAGTGAATCTGAGTCAGCAGTAACCAGATATGTTAGAATTTAGTTACAAGTCTGGGATCTTTTAAAATAGCATCACTAAATGCCACAAGAAGTATAATAAACTAAAACAATAAAAACTAACAGTGTAATTATAAGCTAATGTTTAACTCATATTTTGGATACCTGATTAAATTCAGCTCTAAAAGTATAGATAAAAAAATTATATACTCCTTGTTTGTGACACTGAATTTCCAAGACACCAAGGGAAAAGGGAGACCAACCTCTCATTTAAGTACCAATTGCTTATGGCAAACATCTACACAATATCAGATAAAAAGTCAAACAAATAAAATTACATAATAAGCAAACTCAAATCACAGTGTTTTAAAAAATGTAATCATTGGTAACATTCAAAGAAGGCATTGCATCATTAACATTCTGTTCTAGACGATGATATTCCAATGTTTGGGGACAAAAGCTATTGCGCCATTTCCTCCTGCTTTGCATCAAAAGGAAAATTCTCTTCCTGTTGTAGTACATAACACAAACGATAGCTGCACAAAAAGCGACGATAATCAAATAAAAAAGGAAATGGTTATCTTTTTCTTCTATCTTTGAAGATATCAAAGGTTCCACCAACTCTTCAATTTTCATGGAACCCTTGTTTTCTACCAAGGTATCATACTTAGGGCTGGTGGTCAAGTCATTGTCTGTTATTCCATAATCTCTATTGCCCAACATGTCTCTGGAGGCGGACATAGAACCGTTGAGTGTGAGATCTTCCTGTACGCTAGCATATACATTGTCAAAAGCTCCATCGAGAAATAGACTGGGCAGTGAGGGAGGAGGGGCCACGGGTGCTCTTTCACTATTCTCCCAATCGGTCGTGGGAGGGAGCGTGAGACGATTTTCTTGTATTTCAACACTCACATTTGGTGCAGAAACGTGTGACCTGAACAGAGTTTGGTTTGGTTTAAGTGATAAGCCACTGGAAATAGTGACGGACGCGAGCAGGAGCGTCAAGACGAGCGGCTGTACCAGCCCCATCAGAACGTGGATGCCCGTTTCGGGCGGCACCTTCACTCCAGCAGCGCTCCCGATCCTTCTGAGGGCGACCGCGACCACAACAGACTCGACCTGTAGTCTGCGCTGTGTTGCTAGGCTCTACATTATGACGTCATACACTGCGTAGCGCTCCGGAGCCCCGCCTCTGATTTTTTTTTTTTGCAGTTTTTGGCCGGACCACGTTTGAACCCGCCACCACCTCTGGTGTATGTGGCCCGCGCCCTACTCCTTTGAGCCACAGGCGCCTCCCCCCACACCCCCCCCCCCGCCTCCGCCTCTGATCTTTAATATAAGAACCTGGCTGGGCACCCGTAGCAGGTGGTTATGGCGCCAGCTACATTCACTGAGGCTGGCGTGTTCGAGCCCCGCCTGGGCCAGCTAAACAACAATGACAACTGTGACAAGAAAATAGTCAGGCGTTATGGCGGGCGCCTGTAGTCCCAGCTGCTTGGGAGGCTGAGGCAAGAGAATCACTTAAGCCCAAGAGTTTGAGGTTGCTGTCACCTGTGATGCTACAGCACTCTACTGAGGGCGACAAAGTGAGACTCTGTCTCAAAAAAAAAAAAAAAATTACTGTTTAAGCATCCCTACCAGTAATTGGCTCCAGATCCTTCTGCTTCAGGCAAACTAGCCTTGGCTGTGATTCTACTTGCATGTCTAGATTTCAAGGTGTTGGTTTACTCTGTGGCCCAAATTTTATGTTGCAACTCAGAAAAGTTGGTTTTCTATTTGTTCAACATTTTTCCTTGTTATGAGAAGATTAGTGATGGTTTCCAAGTTCCTTATATGTGGGAGCTAAGGCTGAATGTCACTATTATATTTCTTAATTTTAACACTTTCTATTTGGGCAGTGCCCATATCTCAAACAGTAGGGTGCTGGCCACAAACACCAAGGCTGTTGGGTTTGAACTGGGCTGGGTCTGCTAAAACAAAAATGACAACAGCAACAACAACAACAAACAGCCGGGAGTTGTGGCAGGCACCTGTAGTCCCAGCTACTTGGAAGGTTGAGGCAAGAGAATCGCTTAGGTTCAGCACCTGTGACTCAATTGGCTAAGGCTCCAACCACATACACCTGAGGTGGCGGGTTTGAATCCAGCCTGGGCCCGCCAAACAACAATGACAGCTGCAACCAAAAATAGCCGGGCATTGTGGCGGTCGCCTGTAGTCCCAGCTACTTGGGAGGCAGAGGCAGGAGACTCACTTGAGCCCAGGAGTTGGAGGTTGCTGTGAACTGTGATGCCACAGCACTCTACCCAGGGTGACAGCTTGAGGTTCTGTCTCAAAAAAAAAAAAAAAAAAAAAGAAAAGAAAAAAAAAGAAAAACACTTAAGCCAAAGAGTTTGAGGTTCCTGTGAGCTGTGGATGCCATGCACTCTACCCACGGCGACAGCTTGAGACTGTCTCAAAAAAAAAAAAAAAGACTTCCAATTGATTTTTATCCCTACATTTAATTTGTTAGGTGAAATTTTTATTTTGTCATCGGTTTTTTTCTTTTTTTTTTTTTTGAGACAGAGTCTCACTATGTAGCCCTCGGTAGAGTATTGTACTGTCACAGCTCACAGCAACCTCTAATTCTTGGCATCCTCAAACTACTGCCCGAGGGCCACATGCAGCCTGCCTAGGACATTTATCTGGCCTGCTGGGTGTTTTTGCCACCGCTGCCTGTCCTGCTTAGCAGCCGACTTGTCCCAGGGCCTGCAGTCCAGCCCTCCAATGGTCTAAGGGACAGTGAACTGGCCCCTTGTTTAAAAAGTTTGAGGACCCCTGGGCCTTAAGCTATTCTCTTGCCTCAGGCTCCCAAGTGGGTGGGACTACAGGCGCCTGCCTCAATGCCTGGCTATTTATTATTTTTTTTTGCAGTTTTTGGCTGGGGCTGGTTTGGACCTGCTACTTCCAGCATTTGGGGCCAGCACCCTACTCCTTTGAGCCACAGGTGCTGCCCGTGCCTGGCCATTTTTTATTGCAGTTGTCATTGTTGTTTAGCTGGCCTGGGCCAAGTTTGAACCCGCCAGCCTGGGCATATGTGGCCGATGCCCCACCCACTGAACTATGGGCACTGTCCCATAGGTGGTTTTCATGTCTAAGAAGCAGCTCTGTTCACGTCCATGTCCCATTGACTTTAACATTTGATGTTGCAGCTAAAATGTGTTTTGCCTTAAATCCTAATCTAAGACATAACCAGTGGTGAAATTCCAGCAAACATCACTCCAGAAAACTCCCTATATATATATAAAGATGTAAATTTATTTTTAGAAAGTGCATTTTTCTAAGAAAAATGAGCAAAAGCAAGAAGTGAATAATTAAAATATCTCTATCCCTCTATGGCTTACTTTATGAAATATGCCTTTTCACAGGTCCAAGGGGGAATTGGTTACTGAGAAGAGAAGAAGTAAAGAGATGAGCCATTTCCCTGTTTTCTAGAAGATAAAGAAGTAGAAATAGAAACAGACAATTGCTCCAGGAGAAATATGGATCAGGAAAGTCTTCTCTCTGGAAATCAGAGAAAGGCAAATTCTAACAAAATGGAAATGCACTTTATTTTGGCTTCTAGGATTGTTAAAGAAAAAGCCGACAGTTCTAGTGTGCTGGGGGGAAGATAGAAAGGTGGGTACATTATTGCTTCGCTGCTGGTGGGAGGGAAATTGGTAACCATGGCTCATTTGTGACATGTATCCCAGGTGACCAAGATCTGTGGAGAAGTGAAGTTTTGGATCCAGCCATCAGCTCCCTGTTGACCTCACAGAGACGTAATTCTAGCTGAGTGAAGAAGAAAGAAATAGCTCTGAGTATGTGCAGATTGGTGTGAGAATAAGGCTTGCCCGAGAAGTCTTAGGGTCATAGTTGGCGCAGAGTCAGATTCTTTTACGCCCCCACCCCACCAAGCAACTCATTTTAGTTCTCCAATGGTGCATGAGGCTGGGCAGAACTGATGCTGGAGACCTGGGAGTGATAAATGAGAAATGTCTGAAAATCCTGGATCAGTAAATTGCAGGAACTGTGGTCTAAAATCCAGCGCTAAATATTCACAGACGCTAATCGATAGATATTAGTTTGTTTGTCTGTCTGTAGGGGGCAGCATAACCCAAAAGAAAGAAAGAAAGAGGAAGCGCATGACGCGATTACTTGTTAAGAGACTGAAGCGAGCGTGCATTTCTTCAATGAAAAATGGGTCCAGAACTGGTCACAAGGGGGCGGCAGAGGCAAGTGTTAAACCAGAAGATGCTCTTCATTCTTGTCCTGTTTTCAGAAAACCCTAATCCCAATCGTTTTTTGGCTCTGGAAAAGCACTGTCAATAGCTATCGGGAAAAAAGTGTAGGGGTGAAGTGGAGTAAAGCAGTAAAGTGGACACTTGTGGGAGAAGGGTGGGTGATAAAGCGGTGGGAGGGCAGAATGTGATGGGTACTTCTGAAAGCTTCTTCACTCTGGAGAGGGTGCACTCCAGACTTTTATGTCAGTGCATCTACCAGTCTCTATTATTTCTTGTCTGTCTACCTTTAGAAAATAATTTGGGCAAGAAAGGGAGGCATATGCTCTGCAGAGTGTGATATTCTGGGGATAAAGGGTGGAAATGAGATGTCAGAGTCAGAACACAGAGATCAGAGGAAACTCAGCTTGTCCCGCTCCCAGTCCTTTTGCTTGCCCCCCTTCTATTTTGGTACAGGAAAAAGGGAAGTGCTGTGCCTCTGGGGAAAGAGTGGAAATGAGATCGAGAGAGGTAAATGCTCGTAGGAGAAACATCTGAAAATTATAGCCCTAAATCAGGAAAGGGAGATACAGATACTCTTGTACCCTGTGTCTTGATGTGACTCTCTGAGGAGACATGTATCAAAGCTGTCTACATTGACCCTAGGTCCGCGTTGAATGTCAGTTAGATAGCTTGTGTCCGGGAAAAGAATGCCTAACAATCTTCTTAGAACACTACAACCAGATGACTTTTCCTCTTTTAAGAGTGAGACCCATCTATGACTTATAATATGTGTAGGATGTCCTCAAATTAATGACTTAGTGAAAACACGTCTATGGATGGGACCTATTAATCAGAAGAAGGCACAACAAAGGAAGAAAAGACTGGAAGAGGTGGGGAGCTACTGACAGGGGTGGGGAAAGGTAAGGGCTCTGGTCTTCAGTCCATGGTCCAGGAAAAGCAGAGCCATGGGAATAAGACTGACATGAACCATCGGCAGTGAGAACGAAGACCTCCCAAAAAGGACATCCCTCCCCCCCCCAAAATAATTGCCTTTCCCCCAACGAAAACGATGCCTTTTAGGGGGATGATGAAGAAATGTTAGTTGGAGTTTTAACCTCTTCAAGTATCTTTTCATTCAGGGAAAAGTGTATCACGAGCCCAAGGATGCAGGTTTTTCATTTAGCCATGATATCAATAGTCCTTTGGCCAGCCTCTCAATTGTTGGAAACATGATCCCCACTCCTGACCCCACTGTTGGAGAGGCTTTGTGTGCCCCAGATAACTTGAATGCGAGTATTGAAAAGCAGGGCC
>CAUYQV010106098.1:0-12645 GCA_963574575.1 Galagoides demidoff | reverse complement strand
GATAAGCGGGCAGCCACTTCAGGAGAGATCCCAGTGACACATGTTTTCCTGGGAATGCCTCTGCATAGCCAAGGGTCATGGTTTGGAAAGGTCTAGATGTGTCTATTCAGCAAGCTGAGGAGAAATTCAGGCTCTCAACCCTGTGGGGTTTGAGGGCAAAGAAGTCAGTAGAGGTCCCCATCTTACACAGCTGTATCAGCATTGTGATTAGCATCTCATACCCCAGAAGATAAGCCTTAAATACCTTCCAAATTATTGTTATTATTGTGTGGTTTTGGCTGGGGCCGGGTTCGTACCTGCCACCCGGTATATGGGGCCAGCATCCTACTCCTAGAGCCACAGGTGCCGTCCCCAAATTATTATTTCCTAAGTCAATTAGAGACATCATATTTAAAGAATTTGGTTACTGTTTGTCTTATGACTTTAAAAATATACGTACATCTGAAATTAAGGTCAACTCACAGTTATCTCTCAAGATTCATAAAAGCACAATTTATAAGTTCTTTCTAATATCTTTTCATACGCAAAATCATTTTTAGAAGAATATTTCTTAAGTCAGGGGCCATAGGGAGAACCAGATTCTGCTTTCTGTTACCATGCTGTCTAATAATGGCCTGTGTAACAGGGAATATAGAATGGAGATCTAGAAAGTCAGTAACCCTCAGAAAACCTGGAGAAAGTGGAATCCACGTGTCACCAAACAGGAAGCCTGGTAAAAGGGTGTAGAGCTGCATACCTTCCTTCAGGACTATTTCATTCATGGCCTCGGCCCCAACTCTGTCCTAACTGTGGCACTGGCATCCTAAAAGGTCTTCATATCCATCAGAACTTCTCCACTTCCTTCTTCTCTGTGTTATGGAAAACTCAGCCAGCCTGGCTGTATTTGCTCAAGATGTTCAGAAATAGTCTTCTGTTGACCCACATCTTCTATATCTACAATCCCAGTCACTTAGAAAGTCAAGGAATTCCAGTGGTTTGGCCTCTGGAGTTCTCACCCACCCTCCACGGCAAGGCCAGCCAGCCTCTCTGTTCTGCTGTGGCCAAGGCTCTTTGGATTGACTACAGCTTTTCCCCAAGGAGTCTATAGACCAAGCAGTCAACAGAAGCCAGAAAACTTTCTGGGACCCTGCATCCCTTCCTAAGTCTGCAGTCATATCTCACTTAAAACTAGAATCCCCATAGGTGAGGGCCACACCTAACTTTTTTTTAGTTGCATTCAATTTTATTTAAAGATTTCTCCAGAGACAATTATATCCCAAACTAAGTTAAAATACAAGTCAACAAATTACAAAAAATAGTATTCAAAAATAGTATTCAAACATTTGTAATATAGTAAATGACTAGTATATTATATACATCTATATACGGTTATAGACCTATAATGTATAAATTGATAAAAAATGACAAATTACTAATAAAAGTGGACTTACAGCAGATGCTTCGCAATAAAAAAGAACGATCAACAGCTAACATTAATCTGGACACCTGACAAAGTTTCTGAAGCAGTCTACCTTCCAAATAGACCCCATGACTAGAGAAATATACCAGGAACCCAGGTAGTTGTCTTCACATTGGGGTTCTTGTTATAGATTGTTACCTTGCTCAATACTGCCCAGTCCTTTCCTGCTCTCAGCACACCAGCTGGCCAATACCACCTAACCCAGTCTAGGAGTCCTCACTGACCTCTGTGATTTAAATAAGCATCAAAACTCACACCCTTGCCTTACATAGTTTCACCACCATCATGGAAATATAAGATGTGTAGTAAGCTCCTCGAGGTCAGGCTTAACTTCTGTGGGGTGTCTTCTGGGATTAGAAAGTGCCTAGGAGGTATTTTGTGTCATTATGTAGCTATAGGAACTTACCAGTAAAGATACCCAGTGGCTCTGCCCTCCTCAGCAACCTCACTCAGTGTATACCCTTGGGCCTTCCCCTGGGTTCAGCCAAGTACCTAAACCAATCCTGATCAGGGCAGGAAAAATATTGCTGACCCATCCCACCAACCTGTGAACTTGACATTAGTGGAGCTAATGTGTCTAGGGGATGTCTACTCCCCAAGCTGCTGCCCTCCCCAGTTCCCTGTCATGCTGGTGTAGCTCCCAAAGCAGGCAGTCTGCCTCAATGTCCCTACTGTGCTCACTTGACTAGCACCCTGACATGACTCCACAGAGCCAAGCCACATCTCATAAGATGGAATCAAAGAGACCTTTCACTCCTCCTCCCTCAGAACCCAGCTCTACTCCAGGGCCACAGAGATTGGCCTTCCAGGGCTTAGTCTTGTTTGTGTGGTCAGTCCTGCCAGTGGCCTCTGCAGGCAGCTCCTTCAGCATGTCCCAGGCCTGGGGCACAGGCAGCTGAAGACAGGAGCTATAGCATGGTGATGGCCTCATGGATACATTGGGATTACTCTTCCTTCACCCAGCATTTCCAAAATTAAGTCAATAAGGGACTTTTTTTTTTCTTTTTATAGATGTGAACCCTGTGCCTGGCCTCTTTTCCACTGATCTTGAAGCTATGAAGATACTTCTGGCCAGCTCCCACCTTACAATCAAGGAGCCAAGACAGGTGGCTTGCCTGAGAGCAGTGTAGACAGAGCCAGGAAATTTCCAAAATAGGAATATCAGCATTAAGTTATATGTGAAACCAGAATGTGCCTTGGATTTTTCAGGTATAAGAGGCATACCAGTAAATTACTAGTATAAAGAGGTATACCAGTAAATTTTTCAGGTATAAGAAGTATATTAGTAAATTACTCGTTTGATTAAGCCACTACTGTTCCAGTTTTCTTTATCTATTGTTGAATAGCAGAATAGTCCTAAACTTAGTGATCTAAAAAAATTAAAAATAAAAAATTTGTTAGCACCCCCCAAATTTTATGGATTAGGAGTTCAGCAGAGCTTGTCTAGGCAGTTCTCCTGTGTTTTATGGAGTCAACAAGGTCCAACTGGGGAGGTCATTTAGGCAAATAGGCTAATCTGGAGGATTCAAGCAATCAGCATCCATCAAATATCACGGAGGAACCACCCTTCATGTTTTTGCCCCTTTTGGCATAAAGGATCCGACCAGCAGAGGTGGAAATGTTTGGTCTGAATCATCACCTCTCATCAGGTCCTCTTGTTGCTGGGGTTCTCATCCATATTGAGGAAAAATAACAATAAGGGGAATTTTACAACTGCCCTGTGTCTTTAAGATAGTCTAGTTCAGTGATTCTCCATGGAGAATAGGGGATGTTATGGAAGCATCTGAAAGACAGCGAGGGAAACACCCTCTTCTCCTCCTGCCCCCATGTCCCAAGCAAAACGTTTTTTTTTTTTTTTTTGTAGAGACAGAGTCTCACTTTATCACCCTCAGTAGAGTGCTATGCTGTCACAGCTCACAGCAACCTCCAACTCCTGGGCTTAGGTGATTCTCTTGCCTCAGCCTCCCAAGTAGCTGGGGCTACAGGTGCCCACCACAACGCCCAGCTATTTTTTTTGTTGCAGTTTGGCCGGGGCCAGGTTCAAACCTGCCACCCTCAGTATATGGGGCCAGCGCCCTACCCACTGAGCCACAGGCACCACCCCTAGACCCGTTTCTAACTAACTTTTGTAAATAGTGCAAGGTGTGAATAGAGCTCAATTTTGTTGGTTTATGTGTGTGCCGGCATGGGGACATTCAATTATTCTAGCACCATTTGTATAAAGACAATCCTTTCTTTATTGAATCACTTTGGCAACTTCATTTGTGTAACGATGCCACTGGATCAACCTTTCTTAACCTTTTTGTAACAATGAAAATACATTGCGGCATTAGGAAGGTTGAGAACCACTGCACTAGGTTATCTAGATGATTACAATGTCTGTGACATAAAGTTTTCCCTCTTCCTTTCTGATCTGATCTGGTTGTTTTTTATTTATTTTCCTTGCCTTATGACACTGAATGGGAGTGTTACGATGGACCCGACGGTGAGGATGAATAGGAGTGGTAAGCCGACTATCCTGGCCTTGTTGCTAATCCCTGGAAGGTAATTCAATCTGTTACTGTTAAATATGATATTCGCTGTAGGGTTTTTGTAGCGCTCTTCATCAGGTTGAGGACATACCTTTCTATTTCTAATTTACTGAGAGTTTTAATCGTGAATAAACATTGCATTTTGACAAATGCTTTTCCATCCTCAATTTTTCACGGTTGCAAAGTAAACCTAATTGATGGATACATGTGTTGCTCACAAATTTGCTATTTACAAACAAAATTGTAATCAGCAGCACCATCATATCCTCAAGATAAATTCCCAGGATGAAGACTATTAGAAAAAGAATATGTATTTATAACTTTAGCATAAAACTATAGTAGTATACATTCCCATAAGTGATGAAAGATACTCCACATTTCTCTTCAGAGTTTCCAGCAAAGAATACCTTTACACTTTGGTATTTTTACTAATATAAATTATTAAAACTTCAGTGAAGTTTTAAATCTCATATCTTATTGTAGTTGTCAATGATTATCTTTTCCTATGTTTAAGGGTTGTTTCATATATATTTTTCTGTTCCTACCTTTTGCCCTTTTATTCCCTTTGAGGTATCTGAATGTGTCTGTGTGTGATTTTCTTATTGATTTTTAGGAACTGATTTTTTATATATCAATTTGGGGGGGGGGTTGATCTGTTGCCTTTTCAACTTTGCCCTTGGTTGTGTATAAAGGCTAGATTTCACATTTCAGCTTATCATAAATGGGTCACATTTTTTCCATTGGTTTTTTTCTGATGAGCTTTCATGAATATGATGGATACGAAAGTGTGAGAAACTCTGTAGTTTTATCAATTCTCTTGACAAATCATCTTTTGGAAAAGTGTCCACAGGTAGTAAATCTTATAAAAAATGGTGTAATAATTTCTTTTACAGAACATTTTCTTCTTTTACTGGTGTGGATAAAAGGTACCACCCTCACCTGCTCACATCAGACCACTTAGTGTTAATGAAATGGCAAATGCCAAGGACTAGAGTGATACTATTTGCTGCATATGAAGTTAAAATGTGCCTTGGACCCAAGGCCCCCTGGAAATAATTAGTGGCCTGATCTCCAATAAAATCTCCATGCCTCTGAGGATAGTCATCATTGCTATCTCAGCTAAATCCTATGTGTTAGCCACAGAGTTCTACTGCCTCGTTCAACAACCCAGGCTCACCTCCAACTTAGGGACATCTAAGAACCTAATTTTCTAGTCTCTCCCCGGATATCAGAGTGCTGAATTCACAATGTCACTCAACCCTTCAACCAACTCTTTATTGAACTAGTCCTGTTACACCTTCAATGTCTTGTCTGACACAATCTCACATGATGTTGGCACATACAATGGAAAAGGAAAGTTTCTTTTCTTTTAAAATCCATATTAAGATCCTAAAATGACACAGCATCTTGGACGTAAATATCTTCCTTCCTTCTTTCGAACTTCTGATTTCTGTTGCTTTTTTTGTAAACCTCAACTCAACTCACCCACTCTTTCCTAGTGGCTTTAAAAATTTTTTTTGGTCAATATCTCAGTTCCCTTTTGCATCCTTTTTGTCTTCTCCTTCTTAGGACATACAGGAAACTAATGTGGAATGCTCTAATTCTAGAACTAATTGTGGTCACGTTTGTCACATTCTTGAGAAATCCATGTTAATGAATCAAAGATGTATTTTTAGACCATCCTACATGTTCTGTTCCCAGGACGACTGAGTGTACTGAGCCATGTTTATTACACCCGCTGCTTGTAGAAACCTACAAGTAGAGACATGGGGAATGAAATGAAAAAGTTTCATTCTTTTATGCTATTGGTCAAATATAAAAGTACATATTCTTGTTAGTCACCATTCATTTATTTATGAATTTGTTTAACAAATAATTAAAATATGCTTGTATGGTAGCTCATGCTCATAATCCTAGCACTTCAGGAGGCCAAGGCAGGAGGATTAATTGAGACCAGGAGTTCAAAACAAGCCTAAGCAAGAGTAAGTCTCTGTTTCTACAAAAAATACAAAAATTGGGCAGCTCTCATAGCTCAGTGGGTAGGGCACCAGCCACATACACCAAGGCTGGCAGTGCAATCCCAGCCCAGGCCAGCTAAATAACGACAGCTGCAACAACAACAACAACGAAATAGCTGGGCATTGTGGTGGGTGCCTGTAGTCCCAGCTACTTGGAAGGCTGAGGCAAGAGAATCACTTAAGCCCAAGAGTTTGAGGTTTCTGTGAGCTGTGACACCACAGCACTCTACCCAGGACAACAGCTTGAGATTCTGTCTCAAAAAAAAAAAAAAGAGAGAGAAATTAGCAGGGCCTGGTGGTGTGCACCTGTAGTCCCAGCTATTCATGAGTCCCACCCACTACAGATGGTTTGTACCTGTAGTCCTTAGCTATTCCTAAGGCAAGAGGATTTTGTGAGTGCAGAGTTTAAGATTGCATGAGCTGTGATGACGCCACTGCCCTCTAGCCTGGGCCACAGAGCAAGACCTTGTCTCAAAAAAAAAAAAAAAAGAAAAAGAAATGAAGACAAATATAAGTACACATTTTTTTATACTCTGAGTTTTTTTACAGAAATAGATGGAGAATATAATCATTATCATAAAAGGAACTTTGCATCCATCTGAGAAGGCAAGACAAAGAATGACATTCACTAGTTTCTGGAAAACAGAATGGTGGAGGCAGCATAGGACCAAAATAATAGTGTGGCAGTTTTTTATAGGTTCTTCATCCTTCTATATCCCCCTACTTCATATCCAGGAGCCTGGGCTGCCAGACAATGGGAGAAACAGACACCTCGCAGAATTCAAATTTGTCTCTCTTCTCTCTCCTGGCTCTTCGTCTGTGAATCACTCTTAATGCGTTTTGTTTTGCTTTTCCTTTATGAAAAGTTTTTCCTTCCAATAGATTCCTGGTGAAATACGTCCAAGTATCCCAAACATTTTCAAGAGACTTAAAACTTAGAGGGGTGAAAAACCAACAATGCCAACTTTGAAGTCTGACATTGGTCTAACCGCCAACTCTCCCAAACACTAGCTTTAATTTGTAAATTACTTCATTTCCCTGCAACTTCCAATTTATTCATCAATAAGGAGAAAATAAAAATTGCTGTCTCAGGGAAGGGGTGGCTTTTGTGATAATAGAACAATATGAACAAAAAGCCCGGCCCAATGTTTGGCATATAGTTGATGCATAAAAAATGCTAGCTACTATTTTTATTGAAGTGACATGTGAGAAAGTAGGTGCTACTTCACAGGTTCTAGTGATATAGCAATGGCAGAGAATGTTTGAGGGAAGGAGCTCAGAATGTAGTCATGAAAGGTACCAAGAAAATAAAGTGGCCATTCCAGGCAGAGAGATCATGTGAGCAAAAATATAAAGGCCAGGATAAGACACTGTGTTTGGGGAAAGAATAAGGGACTGGAAGAATGATACATGAAGAATCATGGGGATGACTTGGAGAATTGTAGACAGTACAATGATGTATTGTCTTCTACTTATTTGCTCTCCCTGACTTGCCACATGGGCCATTTGGTCACCATTAAGTGGCTTAAAGAGCCCCTAACTTCACATTAGCTCAGCCCGACTCAGGAAATGGTCTTGGAATTGCATCTTCAGATTGCCACATTGAAGTAGCAGGAGCAAGGACTTTGCACATAACTTTCCTCATCCACATGGGGCAATGAAGTGGACCTCATAGGATTATTATGAGTATTAGAAAAGAAGATGAGTGTGAGAGCCTGGAACCAGCCTGTGGCTCTCAGGTGCAGATCAGGTGCTAACTCTCAGCATCTCATCCATGATGTGATTTCTGCTGCCTCGCCAGCCATACCTGGGAGCAACCACAATAAAGGAACTGTCACCATTCTTGGCTGATGTGGCCAAGTTTTGCACATCTTACTATTGACCTTAGCTCCTGGAGAAATTTCTCCAGTTGTGTCCTAAGAATGAGTTGCATGCAGATTGTAAAATCTTTGAGTTTCATATTTGGCTGAGGAGAAATTGTCTGGGCTTGGCAATTTGAATAAAAGATTCTAGACTGTTTGGAGCCTGGTCAGAGGAGTGAGGGGAGTTGGAGAAGTGCTTTAGGTCCAGATACCTTCCTTTAACCTCACTTCTTGGGCAGATACTCATTTTTTGATCCAGAACCCTTGGGTGAGAGAGTGAAGGGTCTGAGCCATGGTGGAGTAGGAGGAGCCCCGTGCTAAATCTGTAGTGCAGGATTTCTGAGATTAAGCCTGGTCAGAGCCCAAATTGACTGAAAAATTAGTCATCATGAGTCACTGTTCTGCGAGGACCAGAGAACAGAGTTGCCAATGTGATTCAATGGAGAAAGGACGATCTTTTCAACAAACAGTGCTGGAACAACCTGACTATGCAAAAAATCAATCACTACCAACACCACCATAACAACAAAAAACACCTCTACCCATCTCTCATACCATATATAAAAACTAACTAGAAATGGGCTAAAATGTAGAGTTAATGCTAACAATGTATACACATGCACACCACATACTCACATAAGCAAACAATAATTTATAGTATTTTGTTAGGCAGAATGACAAATACAGAGGGATTAAGTTTGGAGTAGAGGAATGGGATGCTATAATGTATTCTAGAAAGTTCCCTGGGTCTTATATTACTAATAAGCTAATGAGTAGCAAAGACAATAGCAGAGAGACAAAGGAAACAATGACAGTAATCCAGGTGAAAGTGGATGGTGTAGCATTAAAAGCATAAAAAGTGGTCAGATTCTGGATATGTTTTGAAGCAGAGTTGATAAGATGTTTTGATTGTCTGACTACACATTGGGGAAGAAGAAAGAATTCAGGGATGGGTATGATATCATCTCTGTGCCTGCCCTTCCCAGGACCCATGGTGCCAAGGATGCTTCAAGGAATAGGGAAGAGTTGGGGTTGAGTCAAGGTGAGCCCAGGGCTTGTACTCTTTGGCTCTCCTGGACCTGCTTTACCTGAAGAAAGGAGTGCTACATTGGCTCCGCATAGGGGCACAGTGTATGGAGCCAACTTGCCCTTTTCCCTGACAAACAACGACTTATATAGGATATTTTCCAAGTCTGGCAAAGTTGTAAATACCACCATCATGAAAGATAAAAATAGAAAGATGTAAGGGGTTGCATTTATTTTATTGTCATATTAAGATTGGGCAAAAAGCTGTACAAGGGAAATAAACAACAGTTACTTTGTAGAGCGATACAGGCAAGCATTGCTATTGACAATGGAAGAGAGGCTGAGTCCGCCCAGAGCCAAAACCAGTTTGATAAAGCTAAGTGTTATGACCTTGGGGAAAGGAGATACTTCAGTTATGCCTGTCCTAAAAATACACTTGGAGAACATGAACCTTCAAACAAGAAAGAAAAGAAGGAAAAAAAGAAAATTTCTGAACCAGAAGAAGAAAGTGAAGATGAAGGGGGAGATCCATCTTGCTCTTGCTGGCCTCGGTCAAGGTGAAGTATTCCAGTGAGTCAGAATTAAAGAAGAACAAACAAAACATGGAAACCCAGTTCAAAGGTCCTTCAACATCAGATGATTCAAGATGCCAAGGATAAAGAAAAACAGACATTTCAGTGATAAGGAAGAACCTAGTGATTGAACTATATTTTTATATAAATACAGTTAAAATTTTAAGTCTTGGAGTACAAAGTTCAACTGGGGACCAAAGATTATTATTAGAATTTGTGCATATGAAAACTTAATGCCAAATAGATTTTTTACTACAAAACAGTTCATAGGAAATTAAAACACAATTTTAAAGTACTATGTTTCTATTGGCCTTAGCACACTAATAAAAATCAAGATTTTCTATAACAATCGTGAAAAGAACTAATTTTGATAAAAATAAGGAAACAATACTATCATAGTAATACTGTTGCCATCCCAAGGAGAAAATTTTAATCTTTAAGATAAAAATGTCATCAAGACTAAGAAGATGATTTATTGTTAATAATAGTATTAATAAAATTTTCAAGAGAATTTTATTTTTTAAAAATAAATTCAAGGATGAATTCCAAGGTTTCTTCCTAAGCAACTAGAAGAAAGAAATTACTATTATCCAGGAAGAGAAAACTGGGAGATGTACAGGTTTTGTGATAGCTATGTTTCGAACATACTAGATTCAAAATGCCTATTAGAAAGGCAAGTGGAGGTATTTAGTAGGCAACTGGATATATAAAACTCTGCAATTTAGAAGTGAAGTACAGGCCAGCAGTATAAATTTTGGATTCATCAGCAAATGTGTGGTATTTCAAGCCATGAAACTAAATAGGTTCATCTTGTGAGAGGAGAAGGCTAGGGATTGAGCATCATAGCTCTCCAAATTTTAAAGGCGAAAGAACCAACAGAGAAGATTGAGAAGGAGCAGTTAGTGAGAAACAGACAGTCAACAGTGGAGTCTAAGAGTCTCATGAAAATTTTAGGTCAAGACAAGAGCAACCATGAGGTCAAATTATGCTAAGAAGCCAAATAAGAAGAGACAGGAGAATTGACCAATGGGTTTGGCATTGTGGTTTTCACCAACAACCTTAACAAGACTAAGTTTCATACATTGAAAGTAAAGGCTTGATCAGACTTTGTTGGAGAATTGAGAGGGGAAGTAGAAACAAATCAGGCCACTTACAAAGGAGAACACAGAAATAAAGTAGTAGCTGGAGATGAAAGTGGGATCAAGGGAGTTTTCATTTGTCTTCAAGCTAGAAATATGCATGTTTGTATATGGATAGAATGATCCAGAAGGGAGGTAAAAAAAAAAAATGAGGGTCAGGGGAGAACAGGGCCAACTCCAGGACAATGTCTTTGAGTAGGAAAGAAATAAATCCTTCCCTGGCAAAGTTATTTGTGTGAGAATTGGTCTTAGGAACAAGGAAAATATCTCTTATATTAGGAGTGAAAACAGACTAGATGGACATAGTAGAAAAGAGACTAATAGATGTCAGAGTAAAGCACATAGATCTCTCTATGACGACCTCTATATTCTCAATAAAATAAAAGGCTAGGCTATCAGCTGAGAGTGAGTAGAGGTAAGAAGTTATTGGAGGTGTGAGATTAAATAATCATCTGGGAAAGTGAAATACTATTTGGACCAGGGAAATCTAGGGGGATTGTTGGGCAGATGCAGACACCATTTGAGTAAGGTGGTAAAGAGAGACAGTCAGCAGAGCTCTGTGTGTGTGTGTGAGTGTGTGTGCGCGCGTGCACCCAGGCACAGGTGTGTCTTTCCATCACATTCTGTTGCTCAGATACAGTCATGGAGAAAGTGGTGATTTGGGTTCATGTAGGGTTTTTGATTTTTCCTGCAAAGTTTAGTTCAGGGAGAGAGGGGCAAAACCCTCGAGAGTCTTGGCAATGGGGTAACAAGAACCTTGGGATTCAAAATATAAACTGAGAAAAGATCAAAGTGAGGCTGGGAAATAAATCGAAAGATGGGTAGAACAATGAATTGGAAATCCTGGGACAGTTGAGAAATTACTGAAGTGGAAGCATAGGATTGATTGACGTCAAAAGACAGGAAATGGTAGCCAAAGAAAGGAGAACTTGAAATTGACTTTATGAGTTATTAGTAGTGGTATCATATGACGCATGACTAAGGGATTCTAAGTGAAAGTAGTTTAGAAGAAAAGATCATAGAAGCAGAGGAGATAAAGGAATTTGTGAGGCCATAATATGAGAAGTATCATTTGAATATGTTTTGCTTACCTATTCCTGCATAACAAATGTCCTCAAACAACTTAGTTAAAACAACTTAGTGTTATCTCACACAGTACTGTGGATTGACTCAATTTAGCTGGGCAGTTCTCCATTGGGGTATCTCATGTGGTTGCATCCAGGTGGGAGCTGGAGTTGCAATCTTCTGCACACTCAGCTTGGGGGATGTCTAAGATGGTTTGTTCATGTGGCTGAGGGTTGAGCTGCGAGCTCAGCTAGGCTCTTGGTCAGCATTTGTGATGTGTCTTTCTATGTCACTTAGATTTCTCACACCACAAGTGCTGGGTTCCAAAGTGAAGTGTCCCAAGAGCCAATGCTCCAAGAGGCAGAAAGCAGAAACTGCCAGGCCAGTTAAGGGCTGAACCTCACATTGTTGCTGTGTCCCTGAAGTTATATTCCATTAATAGATGCAATCCTAGGGTCCCACACAGATTTGAAGGAGTGGGGAGAATAGATTCCTGCACTTGGTGGAGGTGCAAGGTGACATTGAAAGAGAACGTGTAGAAAGAGAGAGAAGACTAATTCTGGAGGGAGAGAGAGCAAACCAGATGATAATGATTAGGCAGAAATCTCAGAGGCCTAGAGACACCTGCAAGAAGGAAACCTAGAAGGTAATAAGCTTCTGATAGGAGCAAGCTAAGGGTTGAAGGGAGGAGAAAGAGAAAATGGCCTCCAAGTAGCAAATACGAGCCAAATGTCTCCTTACCCCATTCTCAGGCCAAATGACAGAAGAGGAAAGAAAATATCTACCATTTAAGAGGACTCCAGGAAAGAGATGTTTTCAAAGCGTAGTCAAGTCTCAGTGTAAGAAGGTAAAGGTGGCTCGGCGCCTGTGGCTCAATTGGCTAAGGCGCCAGCCACGTACACCTAAGGTGGCGGGTTCGAATCCCCAGCCCGGGCCTGCCAAACAACAATGATGGCTGCAACCAAAAAATGGC